>VWZG01005219.1:0-12043 GCA_013396735.1 Grallaria varia
GGCAGTATTGCCACTCCTTTAGATTTAAGCACAGGTATAGAAAAGTGGTACAAATGAGGAGGAAGAAGGAAAAGGGAGACCATGTGGTCTGGAAACTTCTTTGACAGACTGTTCTCTATTTCCTCTTTTCTCTCTTACTCTTTTGAAAGCAACAAAGGAAAAGGCTTCTGCCCTTTTCTCAAATTATTATGTTAGAACTTGATTGCGATGATTTATTGCTTTATACTTAAGAATGAAGACAAGGCAGCTGCTTACAGGAAGTGTCATGTGTATTTACTAGTATCAATATTTTAACACANTCTAAATCCTAACCCTGTCTGGAAACTAAGCCTCAAATTAGAAATGGTAATCATGGAAATTCATATTGCCACCCTTTGCAGTCCTCTAGTCTTTTATTCACCAGTGCAAAACACATAGTTTTTCCCTTGTGAATATTTGCATATGGAAATACGTGGAATTCTGTATTCTCTTTTTTAAAAAGGCTTTCATTTCTTTTCCTAAATAAATGATACCCTGCACTTAAAACACCACTTCACATTCTCTGCCTTTGTTTCATTACCTCAGACTCTGTCTGAGACCTCTCCTTATGTTAGCAGAGGGACATCTGGCAGGGATGCTTGGATTCTCTATTTTTTTTTTTTTTTTAAGAACACAGCTTTTTATATTTCCCTTTACACTCCCAGTAAGCAGAACAGACAGACATCCAAAAGTTCAATCATAACCAAATTTGGTTATGTTCAGATGATATGCTCTGCTCTAAACTATGACAGTGCCTGAGTACAAATCTGAGAATAAACCCTTAATTTGAGGCTTGTGTTTTCATGTAAGTGATGACTCTCTAAATGTTAATTCTTGTTGTTTGGAAAGTCTCTGTTAATGGAGAGTGAGAGGTATTTCATTGTTCATGTGAATGACAGGTTACTTTGGAAAAACCTTGCTATTTGCAGCCTAATTTAGCAGATTTTGAGAACTGTTGAAAAGTGAAAATTCCTTTTTCCATTTTCATGTCCTTATAAAGATATCTAATTTCAAAGGCTCGGTGCACTCATTTGTTAAAACAGAGAACTTATTTAAAGCTAAATGCTAATAACAATGAATGTTAACTGACTTAATGCAATGTGAAATTGCTGCTTCAACATTCATACTAATGATAATTCAGTCTAAGTGGCTCTGTGTTCTCTTATATAGACATTACTTTGCAATTTGCAGGGTAATTGCATAAAGAGATACTAAACAAATTTGTTTTCTTTTGCATCAAAACTTTGCACATCTCTTCAATATATGAAGAATATTCATAAATGCATGAGTTTTGGTGGGATGGTGTGGGCAGCTGTTCTCTCTTGAACTTTTACCAGATCTGATCATCTTACCAATGTCGAATTAATTCCCTTCCCTTGTGTGGTAAAATTGTATGAAATTTAAGATAACTCCCAACAGATACCTAGATCTATTCTTACAGTGCAGCCATTACCCTGCTTTATTGGTGCACACTGCCACTAAGTAAAAGTATTCATCTGTATATAGCAACTTTGAACAAAGGATCCAGGAAATAATTCACTGGGTGTTCATAATTACTTTTATTTTTCTAAATTTACCTTGTAAAGTATTTCAGTATGAATAATGCTTATTAACTGTCACTTTTTCTGATGCTTTCTGTCTTTTAAATCCAGTTCAATTTTTATATATATCTAGGAATGGCTTTGTTTTTATTTTTCAATTCACTTATATGCACAGTTCTTCAATAACAGTACAGAATATCAACTTCATTGTAAAATGGTGATTTCAGTTCCTCCCTTAGTCTCTGATTTTACTGTTCTCAATCCTGCATTCAGTTCAGTAGGAGGAAGAATGATTTTGAATAATACGGTCATGATGTCAAAACAGTGCAAATTATATGCTGCTGCCATCTGGAATAGTGAAAATAAAAGCTTTATTTACACTGTTCTTTGAAATAATAAACTTTATTGTGGCAGTTTATCTTCAGTATCTGTAATGTATTCTGGAAATGCTCCATGTGTGCCTTTTTATTCTGTGAGCTACAGAATTACTAAAATTTGCCTGTGGCAAAGCTATCAGTGAATCTTGAAATAGATTTTTTTTTCCTTTCTGAATAGAATGGAGAACCATCTTCCATTTGCAAAATGAGAATAACTGGTTCACATAGGCAGCATTTTTAAGAGGCACAGTCAAACACTAAGGGTATGTATTTTAGTTAGGCAGATTACACAGATTTAACTACAGGAATCTGGAACATGGGTGTTTCGATGATGCAAATAGTTACAGAGTCATAGTATCATCTAGGCTGGAAAAGACCTCTGAGATTTTCAAGTCCAACCTTTGACCTAACACCACCCTGCCTACTAGACTGTGGCACTGAGTGCCACATCCAGTCTCCTCTTATACACCTCTGGGGACAGTGACTCGACGACCTCCCTGGGTAGCCCATTCAAATGCCCTACCACTCATTCCGTAAAGAACTTCTTCCTAATGTCTAACCCAGCCCTCCTCTGGCTCAGCCTAAGCCCATGCCCTCTTGTCCTACTGCTTGTTGGCTTGGAGGAGAGACCAACCCCCACCAGGCTACAGCCTGCGTTTAGGTAGTTGTAGAGAGTAATGAGGTCACCCCTGAGCCTCCTCTTCTCCAGGCAGAACAAGCCCAACTCCCTTGGCCACTCCCCATGGCACTTGTGCTCCAGTCCCTTCACAAGCCTCATTGCCCTTCTCTGGACCCACTCCAGCACCTCAATGTCCTTCCTAAATTGAGGGGCCCAGAGATGGACACAATACTCAAGGTGTGGCCTCACCAATGCCAAGTACAGGGGAAGGATCACTGCCCTGGCGCTGCTGGCCATGCTATTTTTTATACAGGCCAGGATACCATTGGCCTTCTTGGCCCCCTGGGCACACTGCTGGCTCATGTTCAGCTGCTGCCAATCAGTNTGACTCCTGGGGGACACCACTGGTGACCAGCCACCAGTTGGATGCAGCCCCATTCACCAGCACTCTCTGGGCCCGGCCATCCAGCCCGTCCCTAACACAACAGAGAGTGCACCTGTCCAAGCCGTGGGCTGCCAGCTTTTCCAAGGGCATTCTAGGGGAGCCAGTGTCAGAAGCTTTGCTGAAGTCCACGTAGACCACATCCACAGCCTTCCCCTCTTCACCAGGCAGGTCACCTGGTCATAAAAGGAAATCAGGTTGGTCAGGCAGGACCTGCCCCTCCTAAATCCATGCTGGCTTCATCTGATCCCCCGTCTGTCCTGTAGATGCTGTGTGATGGCACTCAATCTCTTCCATAACCTTGCTGGGCTCTGAGGTCAGGCTGACAGACCTGTAATTTCCCAGATCTTTTCATCTGGCCCTTCTTGTGATGGGTATCACAGTGGCCAACTTCCAATCATCTGGGACCTCCTCGTTGAGTCAGGACTATTGAAAAATCATGGACATTGATGAGCTCTTCTGCCAGCTCCCTCAACACCCAAGGATGGATCCCATCTAGTCCCATAGATTTGTGAGGATCCAAGTGGCTCAGCAGGGCACTGACTGCTTCATCCTGGATTACCAGGGAGGTAAAGGCTATTCAGCTCCCCATCCCTGTCTACCAGCTCATGTGGAATGAAATACTTAATAGACATATTAGCCAGTTTTCTTGACAGCTGTCTCATCTTGGACCCTGGTTGCTATTGCCTTGCCTTTATGTTCCATAAGCCAAAAACAAAGTCATCACAATTTGCTTTGGGTACTTCATGTTTGCACTTCATATCGATGTCATAGTAATATTATCGTAATGTACTGTAACTGAGAAGACTATTTACACTATTCTGGCTTTCTTGTTAAAACATGATGCTGATGGTCAAAATTATTCAAAAATGTAGCTATGCCAAATTTAAGACTACAAGACCCAATCTGTTTCTAAAAGATGACACTCTTCTTGCTGCTAGCAGGGCCTATACATGATCTAAAAGTAAACTTTACAGGAAAAGTAGTCAAAAATGTTCGGAAGGTGTGACACAAGCACTGGATAAATATCACTGTCTTCCTGTTTGTTTAGCTATGTTGTATATGAAACATGTAGGTTTGTCATGAAGAATCAAAGTCGTTGATTTAAATGAAATCCTCTTCCTTTGGATCCAGATTTTGTATATACATTGTCTTGACAGTGCACATGTGACATAGCTTGGGAAGTTCCTGAAATCTTACGAAATAATTTCATCATTAAAAAAAAAATTACTGTAACAACAGCACCTTTTCCCTTTAAGATGAGAAAACACAGTTAAGTGATGAGCAAAACAGAGTTCATAATATGTAGTTGTGACACAGCTATATTTTTTCCTGTCAGTATTAATTAAAGGTAAGTGTGATTTCTTTTTTGGTAGAACATAAATTAACTTGTGGGTATTTTCAAGATACAACTCTTATCAAAGTTACTGTTCACAGAAAAACAGAGTTTGAGTCTATTGCAGACTCAAATGCTGTTGCATTTATGAAGGCAGGCTCACATCTAGAACAGATGCAGCAATGTGTGAAATTACGTATTTTATATTGTATTTAGGTATACTTATACGGAAATCTAAATGTAAAGGCTAATGTACTTTTTCTAAACAAGTTGCTTGAAAGGGAAGCAATTACTACCTTGACTAAACTGGCAGCAAGGACATCGTTTACAGAACACAGTATCACAGAATTATGGTACGGTCTGGGTTGGAAGGGACCTTCAAGATCATCTAGTTCTCTTTTTACAATTTACAGAGTAGGATGTTGTGGGGGACTATGTCAAAGGCTTTACAACAGTCCAGATGAATGACATCTGTAGCCCTTCCCTTGCCCACTGCTGTAGTCTCTCGATTCATAGAAGGCCACTCAGTTGGTCAGGCAGAACTTGTCCTTGGTGAATCTGCAGGGCTGTCCCGAATCACCTCCGTGTCCTCAAAGTGCCTTAGCATAACTCCTAGGACAGTCTGTTCCATGATCTTTCCAGGCACAGTGGGGAGGCTGACAGGTCAGTAGTTTCCAGGATCCTTCTTTCAACCGACTTAAAAATGGTACGATGTTTCCCTTTTTTCAGTCACCCAGGACTTCACCTGGGTGCCATGACTTTTCAAATATCATGGAGAGTGTCTTGACAACTGCATCCGCCAGTTCCCTCAGGCCTCTGGGAGGCATCTCATTGGGTCCTGTAGATTTATGTGCCTTGAGTTTCCTCAGGTGGCTACAGAATTGATCTTTACTTATAGTGGGAGAAACTTTGCTCCCACAGTCCTGTTGTCAATCCACTCAAGGAGTGTGGGAAAAGAGTTTGCCATTGAAGACTGGGGCAAAAACTTGCTGAGTATCTCAGCCTTCTCCTCATCTGTTGCTGCCAATTTTCCAGCAGTGTTTATCAGGTGGATAAACTTTCTTTGAAGTTCCATTTCTGGTTAACATAACTGTAGAAGCCCTTTGTGTTACTTTAGGTATTCCTTGCCTGTTTTAATTCGACATTCACCTTGACCTTCAACACTCCATCCCTACACAACCAAACTTCATCTCTATACTCTTTTCAGGTCCCCACCTGCTCTAGTTTCAACTGCCTGTGCATTTGCTTCTTTCCATTTAATTTGACCAACAGTTTCGTACTTAGTCCTGCTGGTCTCTTGCTTTCCTTCCCTGATTTCTTGCCCATGGGTATTGCCAACTTTTGCACTCTATGGAAGACTTCCTTAAAAATCTACCAGCTCTAATCTGTTCCTTTCTCCCTGAAGGCAGTTTCCAGGGGGATCCTATTGATTGTCTTCTTCAAGAGTGGAAGTTTGCTTTCCTGAAGTTCAGGGGCCTAACTTTAGTCCTTACTTGACCCCTATATATCAGGGCTGCAAACTCCACCAGCGCATAATCGCTGCAGTCAGGCACAGGCTTAATGCCCACAGGCTTAATGTTCCCAACTAGCTCATTTATTTGGTGCCCATCAGATCCAGTATTGTATCCCCCCTGGTAGGGCTGTTCTCTGTTCCTGGCTCAATAAGTTATCCTCCATCATTCCGGGAGTCTCCTGGGTTGCCTACAGCCTGCTGTGCTACTTTCCCAGCACATGTCAGGGTGCTTTAAGTCTCTGAGCAGGGCAAGAGTCTGCAACCACAATGGCTCCTGTAGCTGGAGCAAGAAGGCTTCATCAATAGGCTCCGCTTGATCAGGGTCCTCTATTAAAAGACAACCACTAGGCTTCCTTTGTTGCCTTGGGATCTGATTCTTACCTACAGGCTTTTGACCTGCTCATGGCTCTTCAGAGGCAACTCTTCACATTCCATCCACCTCTTGATATAGAGAGCAGCCCCTCTGCCTCTCCTTCCTCCCCTGTCTCTTCTGAACAGCGTGTAGCCCTTGATAGTCTCACTCCAGCCATGTCCCATCTAGTTTCAGCTATGGCAAGAAGGTGGCTTCCAGCTCCACCTGCTTCTTGTCTGTGCTGCGTGCACTGAGTGAGCATGTCAATCAGGTTGAATACAGAAAGAGAGAGTTCAGAAATGCAAACAACCATGATGTGAAGCAAGTCAAGGCCATTGTGTATCATTCTCTCTTAAGGGCTCATCCAGTAACCACTCTTTTTAATTGCCTTTTATGTTGTTCAGATCATATATTGGGTGAAAAATAACTTCTGTAGAGCTCTTGCAGCGATTGGAAATTATACTAGCACAGTACTAAATGCATTCTTTTAATGCCGATAATGGAATGCAGCACTGTTAAGACACCTAACAAATTCGAAGAATGTGTTCTATTTCTAAATCCCTTGTATCTGTCATCCTAAACAAAATATGTATTACATGTATGAGTCACTAAGCCACAAGGACAGAGAAATCTGACCTTTAACGGCCTCTCAAAATGACAGTACCAAATGGCTTTGGGAAGGTCAAGTCTGATTTAAATTGTTGATGAATTGGAAACTAATTCAGTAGAACTGAATATGACTTGGGAAGATAAGTATATGCTACAGTGTGGAGCCTAATGAGCATATTAATGAACAGTAAAAAATACTTTTTCTGTTCATCCCATGCAATACTGTAGAAGTACCAATATATCAAAATTTTCTAGCAGTTACTTTTCTCTTACTGTGGCTGAGAGGCAGTTGTTCAATGATTTGATCCTCAGCTGTCTTTCATAGTGTGTTTGATGATCTGTCAAACTCAGTGTCATCAAAATGTAAAGACAGTTTTGTGCAAATCGTGAATAAACTTAAAGAGAAAAAAAGCAATTGACATCTTAAAAACTAAATCCACTGTGATAAGCCCTTCAATTAGAAATTTCATTATTTCCCTGGTCCATTTGATGTTGAATATTGGGGTTTACTGCCAAATACCTGAAAGCCAGGTTGGATACTAGCCACAACTGTCAAAAATATAACAGTTCTGGGTATTTGAGTCTGTTATATTGTGATGTTTCTCATTAAAATTTCATGAAGAGCATTCATTCAAAGAGATTCTATGCATAAGGCAGATGGATGGAATTTAATTGCCCTTATTAAAAATAAGAAAGGGAAACTCTATACTATTCCATCCTATTAATATTCAAGATAGATTAACTTTGTTGTACACTTAGGTATTTGCAAAAAGTACTCCAGGGTTTTCTGTACGAGCCAAGTAGAAAAGGAAAGGTCAGGTCATAAAAATCTTGTTCTGTGTCACAAGTTAAGTCTTGTCAGCTAATACCAAAGTAAAGACTTCATGTTTATAAGCAGACATGAAACATATCTTTCCTTGGGAAGAGCCTATGGCTGGTGAATTATTTGACATTTAACCACCAATTGGTAGAAATACTAGTTCTGAGGAATTGCAGAAGCTTACTAGAGTTTTACTTACTGTACCAACGTCCTGGGATGATTGGTGAATCAAGAGTGCAGCTTATTTTTATTTCTGTTCTTCTAGTTGCAAGTGGTGACATTGAAAGAAGCAAGTGGACTCACACAGCTCCATGACTAGTGTCAGCATCAAAATTTTGTTTTTTTTGTTAATGAGTAGGCCTACACGGCACCAGGCTTGCTAAATGTAGATAGGAGCATCCTCTCTCAAAGTGGGGAAGAGGGTCTTCAGTCAAGGGCTAGCAGGGCTTATTGATAGAGCTTTAAACTAGATAGGACAGATGAGGGGGATATCATCAGGTTTAGTAGTAATAAGGTGTGGGGTAACATGCCATCCCACTCATACCAGTTAGATACCTGAGCCAGCAAGAGATGCTCAGAGCCTGAAGAGGGTATGCCGGTCAGTGGCAGATGACCTGGATGGCACCAAGAAATTCCAGCCACTCCAGACAGAAGGTCAGCTTCATTGGAGGCTGCAGGGGGGCATCTTAAATGCCTCTATGCTAGCAACATGCAACATGGGGTATAAAGAAGAGGAGGTAGAGATATGTGGATGCCTGCAGGGCTACAACATTATAGACATCACAGAAACACAGTGGGATGTCTCCTTTGACTAGGGTGTTGGAATATATCCATGATATTTGAGAAGTCATGGCCATCCAGTAAAGTTTCCATGAAAAGGAAAACATGACCCCCACTTTTAAAAATGGAAATAAGGAAGACCCATGTAACTACAGGCCGGTCAGTCCTACCTCAGTGCCTGGCAGGATCATGGAGCAGATCCTCCTGGAAACTATGCTAAGACACACATGGAAAATAATAGGACAATCAAAATATGGCTTCAGTAAAGGCAAATCATACCTGAAATGTAAGGTACTGCACCTAACTTGAGGCCATTCCAAGCAAAATACAGGCTGGGTGAAGAATGACTTGAGACTAGCTCTGGAGAGAAAGACGGAGCTGTTTGTGGTTGAAAAGCTCAATATGACCCAGGAATGTGTACTCACAGCCCAGAACGCCAGTCACATCCTAACCTGCATCAATAGAGGTGTGAACAGGAGGTCAAGGGGGATGTTTATCCCCCTCTCTCTGTCCTTGTGAAAGACAACCTGGAGTACTGTGTCCTGGTCTGGTGCCCCCAACACAAGAAAGTCGTTGTGTTTGAATGAGTCCACTGGACACCCACAAGTTGGCAGAGGTTTGGAACACCTCTTTCATGAAGAAAGACTGAGAGAGTTGGTGCTCTTCAGCCTGGAAAATAAAGGGGAGACATTCTTCAGTCTTTCAGTTCCTAAAGAGGGCTTACAAGGAGGATGGAGAGGAACTTCTCACAAGGGCATATAGTGATAGTAAAGGGGTATTTGCCTTTAGCTGAAGGAGTGTAGGTTTTTATTAGATCTTAGGGAAAAAAGCTTTACTGTCGGAGTGGTGAGACACTGAAACTGATTGCCCAGAGAGGTTGTGGAAACCCCATTCTGGGAGGTGTACAAGATCAGGCTGATTGTGACTCTGAGTAAGCTGGTCTAGTAGAAGGGGTCCCTGCCCATGGCAGAGCGGTTGAAAGTAGAAGACCTCTAAGGTCCCAAACTATCTTATGTGTCTTTATGTGCATTTGTATTGCAAGGTATTAAGTATCTCATGGGCAACATCACACCCCAGGAACTACCAAGTTTTATAGCCTGTACATGCTCAGTATAAGTTTTTCAGAAAAGTCTGAAGACTTACCTAACTATGACAGTTCTTCATGAAAGAGAGTTGATGTTGAACCATTTCTCCTGTTAGTTTTATTCCCTAATCAATTGCACGTCTGTAATGACCAATCAAGACATTTAATAACATGTGTTTTCTAGATAACATTCATCCTCTTTCTTTGATTATTTTTGCTTGTCATTTTTGCAGGAAAATAATATTAATTATTTTTGAATAAAAATAGTTTGACATTGTAATGGAAAGAAGGAGCAAGGTGATGTATTTCAAATAGTCTGTTTTAGCTATGCTAACTTGATTTCTGAGAAATTGCCTGATCCCACTCTGCTTCCAGTGTTACTTGCTAACAGGTATTATATTAAGAACACCACTTGCTTTTGTTTAGTATTTCTTAATATTTCAATATTGACCACACTAGAATGAGGATTTATGACCATATCTGAATGATTTATAGACACTAATGTGTCTATTCAAGACTATTATGAGTATCCTGTCACTCTAACTTTGCTAATCTGCATAGCTCCAATGTTTAGAATTTCTCAGTGCTTTGCCATCGTGTAATGCATTCATTCTCACAGCTTTCTTTGTAGCAGTAAAGCACTATCATACCCATCTTAGAGATGGACATCTGAAGCATTGGGGCAATAAATACTAAGAGCAGCAGCAGATAAGTAATAGTGGCAAAAGCAAGAGGTGTAACTCGTGTCTACTGAGTCACTGGCCAGATCATATACTGCATGATTGTGTTTTGTTTTGTCCTTGAGTGATGTAAAGAAGAGGCTTTTTTCCTATTGTTGATAGACATGGTAGTTCAACATATCACATAAAATAGGAAGAACTCCCATAAGCAAAGCAACATCTGTGTTGTAAGGTACCATGAAATGTCTAGTGATTATACACCGTGTAGTTTATTTCTTGTGATTAATGCATTTTGTAAGAAAGTATAAAGTTTGTAGACATTATTTATGAACTTTTTATTTTGTATCAGTATTGTGATCAACCTACCTGAATGAAAAATACATACTGGATACCTGTTTTTTTCAGTGCTTTAAGTTGCTTATGTACAAACAATTAGATGACCCCTGCATGCTAAGCAGGATGGTGATTTGGGCTCTCGTGCAGTACTAGCTAACTAACTTCAGCTTACACATTTCTTTTTCAGAGGATCAAATTCCTCGAGGTTTTCCCACCATTGATATGGGCCCACAGCTGAAGGTGGTTGAACGAACTCGTACAGCTACCATGTTATGTGCAGCCAGTGGCAATCCTGATCCCGAAATAACTTGGTTCAAAGATTTCTTACCTGTTGACACAAGCAACAACAATGGCCGCATCAAGCAGCTACGCTCAGGTAGGGTCTTGTTACTGTTTCCACTGACGCCCAGAGTTGTTCTCTCTCACTTTTTCTTTCTTTTCTTTCTCCTCCTTTTTTAAAAATTTTTATTTATAGGTAATAATTTCTCTTTCTTCTCTCCTTTTCTGTGTTACTGAGTGTGTTGTCCATGTCTGTGATGTTGTCATAGCTTTCTATATAGTCTGTCTCTGTATGTTTTGCAGCTTCTGTTTACTCCACATTGCTCACTGCTGTGACTGTATTTTTTGATAATTTTTTTCTTTACTGCTTTTTGCAGTACTTGATGGATCCATTTTTTCCTCTTTTTTTCTTCTTTCCTTTTTTTTTTTTTTTTTAACAAAGTTATTTCAACATTGGACTTCATTCAGAAATTGCAAGGAGTACCAATGGTTATATTCATCAAAACCAAAACCTGCATTAGACACTTCAATTAAAATTTAAAATGTGTTTTGTGCTGTCTTTTCCACATTTGACTTCACCAAAGATTAGCCAGTTTGGACACATCTTCTTTCCTCTCACAAATACATAAAGCACAGTACTTCTTCCAATGCAGATGTATACCTTAAAAAAAAATTATATCTTTGGGTAATCAATGGAATAAAGTTGGGGATTTTTTGCTGGCTGAGCATTTTTCCAACACATTTAGCCACAGTAGTGTGCGCCCACGCTAAAGCTTTATGAATCCTGTATTTTCTGGATCTACAGAAGTCTGCTTTTGGTGTAGAATCCAGCTTTTGCTGCTCTCTCTCTCTTTGCCCCTTGCACCTCCCTAGCAGTTCTTTCACTCTCCTCCTGCCCTAGTTTGTTATTTTGCTCTCTTTAGATTAAATAAAAGAAAAAAAAAAAAAAGAAAAATAATAACAAAACCCAAAAACTTGTCTAAATTTATCAAGTTTAAAGCTTATCCCAAAGTGAGATCATTGGGATATAATGAGCTTTTTTCTTTGACGATTGTAGTAGATATCATTGTAGAATCTAAGTTGTTTAATCACGTGTCTTCCCAGAATTCTCAGCTTTTGACCTGTCCTGTGATGTTAAATCGTCTTGTTAACTGACTTTTTGCTTGTTGTCAGCAGAATTGTGTAAATTAACCTTCTGTTAATGTAAATTAAGATTTTTTCACATGTGACATAGATAATTTAGTATATAAAGTTTTA
>VWZG01005219.1:12917-23906 GCA_013396735.1 Grallaria varia
TCTTTTTCTTCTTTTTTTTTTATTTTTCTTCCTTTTTATTCTTCTTTTTTTTTCCTTCCTCTTTTTTTTTGTCCAACTGGAGCAAAAAAAGATCATTTTTTTTCTTCCTTAGCTGTTCTTGTCCTGGACCAAAGACAAGGTGGTCTGGAGAACAGTAGCAGACATGCAGAAGACAACATGGATT
This sequence comes from Grallaria varia, assembly GCA_013396735.1. Lineage (NCBI taxonomy): Eukaryota > Metazoa > Chordata > Aves > Passeriformes > Formicariidae > Grallaria > Grallaria varia. Next base: position 13,102 of record VWZG01005219.1, read on the forward strand.
ATCTTCTTTTTGTCTTATCTTTCATAAAAGGTTTTTGGTTTTGTTCTTCTTCAATCCTTTTTTTTCTCTAACTTCTTAAAACTGAAAAGTATGTGTCCCCCTCTAAAAAGTTGCTGAAATGTTTTTTTCCCTTAATTGTGTTTTTTTTGGTGGGGTTTTTTTTGGTTTTTGGTTGGTTTGTTTGTTGTTTTCTTTTTCTTGGAATTCTCTCACCTCTGGATTTTTGGATCTTCTAATCTACAGGCTTTGGAAAGGAAAGGTTACTGACTCATTATTCTTGGTGGTATGTGGTATTGTTGGTTTTTGATACTCTAGCAAAACTGTTTACTTCTTTTGTAATTCTTGTTTTGTATTTTTCTTGGGTTTTGTGACACCACACTGCTAATCCCACTTGTGGATTTTGATGGGTGTCTTGGGGGGGGCCCTCCTATGGTCCTCAGCAGTGGTTGGTTGGTTCTTCCTTGTTGGCGTAGACCATGCTTTTTAACTTTTTTGTCTTCTAATTCAACTGCTCTTTGTTTTTCAGCAAACGTACTTTAAGATTGTAAGTTGCGGAAAACTGTCTTTCTTTTCTTATCAATCTGCATGTCTTAAAGGAGTTTTATTTCTTTAAAATAATATTTTGATAGTTGTAAATGACTAATACAGTTTCTTTTTTTTCACTTTAAGCAGCCTTTTTGTTCTTGCTGCGCATTTTTGTCTTTCTTCAGCAGAAGATTTCTTGAAGTCTCTCCTGCCTTTTTTATGAGTACCACCTTTTGTGCTACTTTTATTACTAGATTGAAACAATGAAATAAAATTAAAAAAATATAATGACCCAACTACTTAATCTCTTTTGTTTTATTCAAAAGCCATTCTTCCTTGAAGCAGTCTCACCCATCTTCATTTTACTGGTTTAGGGAAGAGTATTGTTTAGAGGGTTGATTTTTTTTTTTTTTTTGCCAAATGCAAACTGTTTTCCTGTGCTAGCACTGATGATGTGAAAAAAATAATCTCTTTGTTTTTTTCATTGCATCATTTTCTGTCTGTGCACCTTAGCAAGAAAATGAACCGACGTTGAGTGGACCTTCGCATACAAGCTTTTCATATTGTTGAGAGGTGTATTGTTATGGATATAAAAAGCCCTCTCTGACCGTGTCTTTGGCAATGTATTTTATATTCATACAGGTGCCCTCCAAATTGAACTGAGTGAAGAGTCTGACCAAGGCAAATATGAGTGTGTTGCTACCAACAGTGCGGGTACACGCTATTCTGCCCCTGCCAATCTATATGTCAGAGGTAGGAATGACATAACCCTGGCAATCCACTGTTCATTCAGGTTCAGGGCTAAGATACTCTCAGGATCTATACAGTTACCACTGTGATAATCAAAAGGCCATGGTAAATGTGTCAGTCATAAAATCCATTTTAAACTGTAGATGAAAGGCTTGGGGTTTATTTTGTTCTTTTAAAGCACTCTTGAGTCCAGTCTATCCTGTGGGTTAAGGTTTGTAAGTATATTTATATCTTTACATCTTAACTTCTATTTTTTCCTGAATTAAGTTAAATTGTGTTTTGCATTTATTTTCTTTTATTTGTTTTGTTTTGCTTTTCTTTTCAAACTCCTGAAGTGACTGCTGTGTGTGCTACTAATCAGCTGAGTGTAACCCCAAGGCATTGACGTGTATGCCTATCTGACCTCTGCTGTGTAACTGCAAAGGAAAAGCTTCTAACTCTATAACTTGATGTATGCAGAGCACAACTGTATTTTCTTATTTTCTGTTTCTTCTTATTATATGTGTATGTATATATATTTAATGTAAGACTTGTGATTTAAGTGTAGTCCTTCAGAATTATAGTGATCAATTGGCTATATTATTTTAAGAAATTACCTGTGTATATGACAGGTATGGTTAATAAGAAGACAATTATATTCCTTGTGCAGTAGTAGAAATGGTTGTTAACATATAAAAATAATTTTTAGTTCCGCTAGAAAGAAGGGGTTTGTCTCAGGCAGTATTTGCTGTGTCTGATTGATGTAAATTTCTGTAAAACAAGGCCTATAACATACATACATACATATGTGTATATATATATGTGTGTGTGTGTGTGTGTGTCTACAGTATGAGGGGATGGGTGGGGGAAATAGGGATGAAGACATAAACAGCTATAAAATTTGCTGCAGGGCGGATGACCTTACAAAAAAATGCCTAGCTTGATTTTGAAATTTTTTTTAGATCTGATTTTTCAATCAACCTGATATGTTTTCATATAGTGTGACTCTTTTGGCTAATTAAAAAGAAAAGAAAGGAAAACCTTTCATAGTTATAACATCTGTAGAAAGTTATTTGATCTTTTATTTTTTTTCTCTTGTCCTCCAACATACTGACTTTCCTGTACTGCATGAGGCATGTGTACCTTAATATCCAAAGGAAAATTTCAAAATTATGCTAGCTATTGTTTCTAACACCATTGTAGCTTTAGAAAATGCTAACTTTTCAAGATGAGGCAGGAAGGTTTAATTAGCACAAGTAGAGTTGTTCAACTAGCAGTTGAAAGCCTTGATATGGCCTTTTTACTCTCTCTGTGTTTCCCTTGTTTTTCTCCTTTCCTCATTTCATTGTGTTCTGCATCAAACCCCCTACATCCCTCAGAGCTGCGAGAAGGTTGGTGTGTTTTTTACTTTTTACCCACCTTACAAAACTATTAATTAAACCAATAACAAAGAATACAAATGAAATGAATGTAGCTGCATTGTGGCATTTTTTAAGTTAATGTTATGTTTAAGCAGAGAATGCCCTGGTCATGGCTTTTGATGAGTGCTGGTACTTAACTGTTGTGCATGATAAGAGAGAATGAACCTGGATGCATGGCAATCTTCTTAACTTTAATACTAACGTCTACTAAACTTGGTCAGTGTTCCTGCTTTTTCTTCCCTTTTAATTTCTTGCTTATACTGATGCCTGCTTTTCAAGGAATGGTTTCAGTAGTTGCTTTTCTAAATAGCCTGCGCATGAAGACTAGACTCTCCTTTGTCTATAAGGGTTTTGTTCAGTACGAGAAGTTCCTCATTGCCTGCCGTTTGCTTTGTGTGGCCTCTGTGAACTGGCCGCTTACTGATGTTTTGCTCTCTGCTTGTTCCCCTTCTGCCTGTCATTCACTCATGAGGCCATTGTAGTAAGCCCCTCCTGAATCCACAGAAGTTCACAGAAACTTAATCAAACCAAGTGGAAAGGTTTCAGACTAATATTATTTTCCTTAATTTTTTTTAAACTCACTCATGGTCTTATTTTACTTTTAATTCCTTGCTGAATTAAAACTGTTCAAATGAATAGCCTCTATTAAGGCCAAATAAATACAGTTTCAAGTACACTGTCCAATGAAAGGCCTATATACAAACCTACCTCTCTCAGCTACCTCTGTCACTTCCACCTCCTACACACATGTGCACACCACTGAGAATATTTGAAGCAGGAACACTGATCTGTTATTGCCTGGTAATTTTCTCGGTGTTGTGTTTGCTTAAATATTAACTATTATGTTAGTGGAATGTCCTGCTATGTGTTTAAGATTGACACCCCTTGCTGTCAATACAGAAATGTCTAATATTATCAATCCTTATTTTGCTTTCCCTTAACTGTGAGCATAGTGGAATCCCGAATGTTCAGTAGTCTCCTCTTCCCCAGTGGCCCTTCCTAGTAGTTGCTTTTTAACCACCTAAATTTAATCCAAGTTCCTTCTCCCTTAAACTCTGTGCTCCTCTTAAACTCCTGTATCTATCTGTCATTCTGTCCTATCTCCATGTCTTTCAAGTTTTCTTTCCTCAGCCAGTATGTTTTCTTTCTGAGTTCTTTTTCTCTCTACAGTTTTTATTCAGACATTTCCCTGAGCATGATTCTCTATAGTTTCTGTCATTTGCTTGCCTGCATGACCAAATCCAGTACTTTGTACTGGCTTTGCCGAGTCTCCTTCTGTGACTCTCTCTCTCTTTCCATATATATATATATTTGTATATGTGTATACATATGGCATATATATATTTTTATCGGTGTGCAATTATATATTTCTTCTATGTTTGTTTCAGTGTTAGTGTGAGGTCTTGAGGCTGCATCTACTTTGAGTCTGAAAACAAATGAAACTGCACTTTCAATTTACTGTAGGCAGTGTGTTCCAGGACTGCGATGTGACGATGTGGCCTAGCACATTTATTCACATCAACTGGAAGCATGCAGCATTGAAGTTGGTGATCAACTCAAGCATGCTGTTTACCTTCCAGTTTTCTTCTGTGCATATATATATGTATGGGCATAAAAAATGCATATATATATGTGCGCCTGTGTGTGTGCGTGCACGTGTGCGTGTATATCTTTTGCATGGTGTTTGTATATTGTTAGTGTGTAGTTAGTTATGTGTGGGGCCCTCATAGGTCTGAGTCAGCCTTTGTATGAATGTGCCTAATAATATGCTCAAGTAAATAAAGAATAATTCACATTGTGTGCAGACAAAATTTTTGTTTACTCTCATATTTCTCCTATACATATTTTCTGGCAGATCAGAATAAACATTAAAACATTAAATTGTGTCTGTACACTGCATGCCATCCGTATGCAAGAATCAGTTTCTTTTTTTGTATATGTTATTACCTTTATTTTGTGTTTTGTTCCAGTTCGACGGGTCCCACCGAGGTTCTCTATCCCCCCCACAAATCATGAGATCATGCCTGGCGGGAGTGTAAATATCACCTGTGTTGCGGTGGGGTCACCAATGCCATATGTGAAATGGATGCTAGGAGCAGAAGATTTGACACCTGAGGATGATATGCCAATAGGGAGGAACGTCCTTGAGCTTAATGATGTCAGACAGTCTGCAAACTATACTTGCGTTGCTATGTCTACTCTTGGTGTTATAGAAGCAATAGCGCAGATAACTGTCAAAGGTATATCCCAAGCCCATATATTTGGACATAGTTCAGTCTTTTATTTCATTCATTCCCTTATTCTGAGCAAATACATTGCACTGAAAGGGACTATGTGCCACTTGCTCTCTTAAATCAAGAGAGTAAATATTCCAGACAGTCACTGGCATAAGACAAAATACAGGCTCCGACAGCAGTAATACTCATTAATGAAATGTCACATTTATTAAAATAAGTTAGGCATAGTGTTCCATTATTCTCCTGTGTCTAGTTCCCAGCCTTCATTTCAGTTAAAGAAAGAATCTTTAAATGCTGCATTTACTTTTCAACAGCAGGAGCTTTAACAACCAGTCATTTGATTTTTTAGAGTTTCTGGGTGTCCAAGTATCATATTCATTTAGTAACTGGAAACTAGATGTTCAAAAAATAGTTGAAAATTCAACTGTAATGGTGTTTGTAAGATTCCTCTTTCTGCATGTGCTTATGGCATTTATTACAAAAGTCAGTATCACTGGGTCGTGACAAAGGAACCATATTAACAGAGCTTGAAGGTTTTTTCTAGATTTTTGGAGGAAATCATAGTTGCCAGAAGCTTCCTCTGAAGGGATCACACCTTCTTTCCATTCCATCTTCCTGTTATGATTTTGTTGTTTTGTTTGTAAGCTTTTTATTTTAATAATTAATGTCTACTGCTACCTAGTGCTAACTGCGTTTTTTGTCATTTGTCTTTAGCCTTACCCAAACCTCCTGGAACACCTGTGGTGACAGAAAGTACAGCAACAAGCATAACATTGACTTGGGATTCTGGAAACCCTGAGCCAGTTTCTTACTACATAATCCAACACAAACCGAAAAACTCAGAGGAGCTATATAAAGAAATTGATGGTGTGGCCACAACACGTTATAGCGTGGCTGGCCTAAGCCCATATTCAGAGTACGAATTTCGGGTAGTTGCTGTAAATAACATTGGGCGAGGGTCACCCAGCGAGCCTGTGGCAACAAGGACTTCAGAGCAAGCCCCTTCAAGTGCACCACGCAATGTGCAGGCCCGTATGTTGAGCTCTACCACCATCTTGGTACAGTGGGAAGAACCTGAGGAACCTAATGGACAAATACAAGGTTATAGAGTTTATTACACAATGGACCCCGCTCAACATGTTAACAGTTGGATGAAGCACAATGTGGCTGACAGCCATATTACGACTATAGGAAATCTTGTACCCCAGAAAACATACTCTGTGAAAGTTCTTGCTTTTACTTCTGTTGGAGATGGACCACTTTCTAGTGACATTCAAGTCATCACTCAAACAGGAGGTAAGCTAGCAATGAAGAAAATTTCTGCTAACAAAAAATTGAATGAATGCATAAATTTTGCAGAGAGAGACTTTGAGTTTAAAATGTTGCAAAAAAGCTTCCCCCCAAGCATAACCAGTTTATTCAGGCAGCTTTTGCAGATAACATTTTCTTAATTCCACAGTGGAAGTTATCTCTGAAGAGTGGAAATTACCCCATCACAGTTTCATTTCTTTTTTCATCAGTGTCAGGAAGTTTTTCTGGAGTTCAGATAAGTCTCAGGGAGACCTTCATCCTGGAGGTGGCCAAGTGATATGGCTTCTGTCTGGCAATGCACTGTGCACCAAACATGTTTGTCAGTTCTTCATAGCTTTCTTTGAGGAGTTACCCATGTTGGTGGGTGTTGTTTAGGTGGCATGTGACTCCCTTATGCTACATCACTCTAGTGAACCTAGCTTTTGGAAATTAAGATGTATATGTACCGTATGGGTATTCCAGTACTTGGTAAGGTTCTGAGAACAAAATAAAACATGAAAGCATTAAATACAACAAACCTTTGCATAGGTTCAAGCAAGCAGCTCTGTACAATTTGGATTTATATATCAAATCAAACTTGTCCCTGCAAAGTGCATATGGCAAGGTCACCATTTTCTTCATTTGTGTTTGCAGTTAGGTCATTTTCTTTCTGCTCAGCAGTTTTAGGTCCATGAATTAGTTTTATGAGCAATGGACAAGCAAACACAGTGAAAAACATTGCAGGAAATTTTGTGTGAAATCAAAGGCAAGAAGCTCCGGTGTAGTTACACCGCACAAAGTGGTTTATTGTAGCAATAAAAAATAAAAGGTCCTTTTGTCTAGCAGTTTAGAGAAAGCTGTATGAAATATCACTGTAGGTCAGTGATTGTCTAGAAATATAGAATACTACTTGAATTTTTTAGTACAGGAAAGTTACCTGGTGCAGAATTTAACATCCCTCGAATTTTTAAAAAGCAGATCTCTAAAGTACTGACAGTGAAGTTTCATCCAGTTTTTACTTCTGCGTTTTACTGATATGTGTTTAATAAACACAGAAATTGAGGTATTGTCCTAGAATCTTTCTAGATGTTGTGTTGCACAGAGATCTAGGTGTTACATTTTGCAATATCTCAGCTGAAAAGTTACAAAATTAACTGCTTTCAGACCTTCTAGTGGTGCATTAAAGTGTGTCTGTGTGTACATACAAATTTAAATATAAACCATAGTTCAATTTTGGCATTCACAACCTTTTTCACAGACCTAGTTTATATTTTAACGTCTGATTTCTGCTTAAATCCATGTGCAAAAAGCTTTTCAAGAAGAAGGTTGAGTGAGCTCCTTATCTGTGTTTCCACTCGCATTTCTACACTTCTTAGATTAGAAAGTGTTTGACAGTGGCTTCCCCAATAAAGGATGAAGGAATCGAAATAATGAGCACTGAGGCTCAGCTGGACTGGCCCAAGTTACATTACTTGTAAGGTCACTTCGGAGAAGTTCTGTTTATTAAAACCTTCGTAGAACTTGCTGTTAATCATGCCCATCTGTTCCTGATTGCTGTTGCAATCTGAAAAAATGATAACAACATTAATAGTGTTCGGGCTCTTCTCAATACATGCTTTCAGCTCCGTAATAGAGTGGACTTGATAATGTTTATTTGAGACTATGTTTAAAAAAAAGAAAAAAACAAAAAATGGGGCATACAGGAGGCATATTTAAGCACTGGTATTTTTTCTTGAAATACAAACGTTTTCAATCATAAAAGAGAAAAAGCCCTACGACAGTCTAGCACAGCTCTCCAGTTCAGGGTATGCCTCAAAACTAAGATTCTCCTATCCTTCCATCCAGTAGCTTCTCTTCAGTGAACACCACAAAATAAAATGCCCTCCTTGCCCTTGTCTTCCAGATTTGCTGTAATGTAAATCTGAATATGATCGCTTTGGTTTAAGTGTCTCAAACTGAAACTGATTCCAGATATTAAAGTGAATTATAAAGTGCCATTTAAAAACAGGGGAAATGGATTTAGTGGAAAAAAATAGAAATGGAATGCTGGTTACATTTAGTTGATTTTTTTTCCTTTTTTTAAAAAGAAATAAGCCTGCCATTATAAATAGGTAGATTAACCCTTATGCTTACTTTGGAGATATTGGAGCATAAAGAACAAAATCTTGCTGACATCTGTGACTTACAGGCTCTGTTGGATAGTTCAAAGCTTCCTTCCTTAAGAGAAATTATAAAAATTAATAATTTGTTCTTAAAAAGACTTTTCAGAGGAATTTTTGCTTTCTGAGTACAGCAGAATTCTTCTTTTGAAATGACAGTGAGAGGCTTCTTACTTTGCAGGTCAGTAAAACTCTGCTGATAGTAAAACTTAGGTTTTAAGTTAAAATATTGACTAGGAAAATGGAGTTGGAGGAGAGGAGAAGGAAGCATTTGTCAGACAATCAGACATAAAATATTAAAAAAATTATGTTCAGTTTTAGTTTTCAATATTTTACTTAAGCATTTTAAGGCAAAGCCATGTCCTGTTGCTTAGGACAATTGCCCAGTTGTTTTCAGCAGTGTTTTCTTTATGATAAAAAGGCACTATTTAAAGAAATTCTTTAATCAGAAAAAAGCTTCAGAGCTTTATCTTTTGAATAAGGGGAGATCAATTCCAAAAATTATACCTAGGAGTCCTTAGTCTGCCTTTTGGGCCAAAGGATTTGATTCCAATGAGGATGGAGTTGGGATCAGTCTATTATTTAGGTGACGTGACTTAGCAATTGTTAGACTAAAGAAATACTGATACAAGATTCAGTGTGATACTTCTTGCTCTTTTTTTTACTTTGTTAAAAAGCAAAAGCTCTGTTGGTTTGTGTCCCATTTAGGGGCTCAGGACATGCTTCTTGTCTGTCTTCTTATGTTTCCTTTCTGTGCTTAAGCTGGACAGAAGTACTCTGACCAATGTATTGCAACCTCTGTGTACCAGGAAAATTTAGTGTTTTAGACTAAGTGTCTGGGTTTGGTTTTGGTTTTGTTTAGTTTCATTTTTTAATGTGCAAAGAAATGATAGCTACTGAGGGAATTAAGAGAATCTTGTTTTTGTTCAGAGCTCTGGTAGAAAGTGGGGAGAGTGAAAGATATACAGGGTCTATTGGTTAGTGGATTATTGGAGAAAGAGACAGAGAAAAAATATTCAGTGAAATAAATGTGTACCTTTAAGTATAGGCTTCTTTAGACAAAAACTTAAAATATAAACCATATTATTAATTTTAAACCAAGGATTCCCCATGGTTTGGAGAGTAAGGATTATTACAGTTATAAATATATGTTGTGAACATATGAAAAAGGACAGTAACGAAAAGGTTAAGTGTCTGACTTGCAGGGTGCATAAATGGATCCTTAGCTTAAACAAAATTAATGTTTCTGGAGTTCTTACTGTAAAAGAAGAATAGAAGTTCAGAGGAAGAGAGTCTGTCGCAAGGGAATGCTGTTCTGTGTTGTGGCAAGCTAGCTACTTTACCAGACATTTAAAGTTGTTGTTGTGAACACATAACGTAAACCTCAACTCTCAAACTCCACAGTGCTAGTGTCCTCATGAAAATGGAAGTAGACTTCCACATGGGAAGGGTTGAAAGCATGCAGCTGGAAAGTTGGCTCAGTGCAATAAAGCAGGTGGAAGAATCACAGAATAGTTAAGAGTTGGAAGGGACCTCTGGAGATAGCCAGTTGAACTCCCCTGCCAAAGCAGTGTCACTTAGAACCGGGGACACAGGAACACATCCAGATGGGTTTTGAATGTCTCCAGAGAGAGAGACTCCACAGCCTCCCTGGGCAGCTTGTTCCAGTGCTCTGCCAACTTCACTGTAAAGAAGTTCTTCCTCATGTTGTGATGGTGCTTCTTGTGTTTTTGTTTATAGCCATTGCTCCTTGTCCTGTCACTGGGCACTGCTGAAGAGAGTCTGGCACCATCCTCTTGACACCTGCCTTGGATATATTCATATGTATTGATGCTGAGTTAGGGTGCAGGATGGTTTTTTAAGTGACAAAATTCCCCTTGTGGAATATTTGTGGTCCAGTATGAATGACTATTTCAGCTTTTGAATAACTCCTCCACTCTCAAAGCAGAGTTAACTTCTCTAAGGTGTCTTAGTCTCCATTTTACTTCATTTAAATGCTAACATGATGAGTTCAATATTGAGGATCTTACCCTCACACAGTGATCATTTTTCCCAGCTTTTAATCTACCTAACTTTTTTCTGATTAGAACAGAAAATAGGGTATGGATATGGGGTATTTTCTTATTTAGATTTTTTTCAAGTCCAGAATTCCGATTTTTGCAAATGTGTGTATGAGCACTGAAAATGTGAACACATTGCTTTTGTCACTGAGCTTAAGTATGGAAGAATAAGGTTGAAATAATTTTAAGACAACTGTATGGCTATACTGTAGAAAGAGAATGTAGACAGAAATACTCTTAGGTATAATTCTTCTCTTCTCTGTATTCTCTAGTTATTCAGATAAGACTATGTGGCCTCTTTTTAAGACTGACCAACATGCTTATTTTGTTCTCTGGGCTCTCCATAATGTCAGTTACACATACTATTTTAAGAAAGGGATTTAT
>VWZG01005220.1:0-103874 GCA_013396735.1 Grallaria varia
AAAGTCTAGCCATGATGATGAACAATTTCGCAGATATATAATCTTATTTACTAAGGCAGATATATACAGTTAGCTATACTAATGGCTAGATGTCCAGTAACATAAGAAAATATTAAAAAATTACGAAAATTTTGGCTTTTCTAGCCAACAGTTGCATAAACATCTGCTCACATACCAACTGCAAATGCTAGCAAATAATACAAGAAATAGTTGTAGAATTTTAGATTATATTAATTTCAGACTAAGATATTGTTTGACTATATTAGAAAAGCAACGAGCTCCTAATTAAGATTCAAACTTATTCAGAGGGTAACACTGGCTTTTGGATACACGACATAGTTTTTTTTCGCTGGGCTTCACAGTATTCTACTGAGTTACCACTTCTGTTCCTTCTCTGAGCTTTCTCTCTTGTACTACTTTCTGCTGACCCTTCTTCCAGGGGCCTTCTCTTATTAACATGTGCAGTGGTTGTTTCATCTTGTGTTCTGTCAGAAGATCTTCATACATTTTGTTTGTTCATTTTCCTTTATTTTTTTTTTCTGAAAGTACAGATTAGCTAATCTTCAGAGTAATTATCCAAGTCTAAATGTGGTTATAACATTGATTTGAAATTTAATGGGTGCTAGGAAATAAAAAAAGAATAACGTATATTATGAATCTATCTCCATCTCCCTCTTGAATCATGTCCTCAGGAATGTTTTAATAATTTATTTGTTGCAGGAGCATTAATAGAGGACAAAAAAACTTATTCTTTAGATGCCTTAATTATATATTTCCTAGTTTGTATTTCTCCTCAGAGTAACTTTGACTGGTTTCACAATGTTTTATTTTGGACACAACCCCCAAAACTTCTTTTATTGTAGTCATATGCCATCTGACTCCCTCATTTTAATGTAGTTTTTGCCCACTAATAAAAAATTAAAAAGGACGGCTCCAATGAGCTCTTACTGGACACTGTTAGTTTAGCAGCGTGATGCCTAAGAGTGTGGTCATGTAACTAGCAATAAATAGCTTTTAATTAGCAGCCCACTGGTTGCTCTTACTTCTATCTAATTAACCACTTCTGTCTTCTTACCCTTCCACTCCACTGTGCTATTCTGCTGCTTTTTGCATTTATTAAAGCTTCACTGAGTCGATCCAATTCATTAAGACAGCAGACAGCTATCTACAAACTGGGTTTGTTATATGCTCAGTGTTAGCATGAGGCAAGAGGAAGATACAGCAGCAGGGAAGGGAGAGGGAAAGCATGACAGGAAATTATTTCCTGCTGTGTGTTTCATGTAGCTTCACATGTTTTGGTGGTGGAGTAATAAATGAGGAAAATTTTAGCTATGTTTTTTTCTTGGTTTTGATCTAGGGAATTAAAGCTGATATTCCAACAGGAGCAACTTTCACTTTGCAGCTCTTTTTCAGTGGCAGGAGTGTGCTGTCTCTTTCCTAAGTATGAGCTATATCAAAGAATGGGAGTCTTAACAAGATGAGTGCAAACTTAAAACTGAATTTAAATACCAGACTGGAGTTTTATTTAGGGAGCATGGCATTGCACAGCCCATCAGTTGTTGTTAGGTTAGAATGGGCACAATTAATTTTCTCTTTGCAGTGTTCATTTCTGACCATTTATAATGGCAGTATTGCAAAATGTCAAAAGTTTGTATAGGCAGAAATGGAGGCAGAGAGTTCTTTATGACTAAAATAAAAGCAGTTATTTATTTTGATAGCTTAACTCAGCTAGCAGAAGCAGACTGTAGCTGTATGGAATACCTACACCATTATGTGAAGAAGTTTCAAGGAATATCTCCGATATGCATTTTACATCACGTTTTAACAACTGTATTAATCATTTTTCTAAATAATGTAACTTTTTCAAGTTTATACAATCACTTTATAGCATGGTTATATACCATAAAAACTCAATCTTAAGGGTCATAACTGACCACAAATAAATCTATCAAATGATTCACACACTCTAACTTTAAAATAAAAGGAGAAAACCCCCCCCAAAAATTCATCATGGTATTTTGGATAATAAGATAGCTTCAGTGTATCAGTGTATCCAACAAAACAGTCCTCTTAAGTCAAACACTTTAGCCTTCACCTTTTCTGAATGGATTTCTGAAAAGCTGAACCAGCATGATAGCCTATAATTTCTTACAGACCTTCTGGATAAACCATGTGACTTAATCTTACCATTTTCCTCCTGTAAGATGGTGTAAGTAAAACAGAAAAGAGTTGGATTTGATCTAAAAAAGATTGTCTCAGCATCATTTGTAGATGTGAGCTGAGCCCTAAGTCTGAAATTCCTAACCTTTATCCCCAGAGAACTCTAAGTTTATAAGAAAAAGCTCTTTATTTCCTAACATAAATTTTTCACTTCTGTGCTAGAACAACATAATATTTCTGTCTTGGAGAAGAAAAAATCCCAGAAGAACCATGTCCCTTTGAATCAAATTTTTATAATCAGACCCAGTCTCTAAACCAGACAATCTGAAAAATACAGAGCATCCTGGAAACACAGTTCACCACAGATCAGATTAACAAGAGGGGATTGAGAGCAACGCCACTGTACAAATAAAAATGTCTTGTAAACTGAACAAGTTCAGAAATGGAAGAATACTGGAAGGAGGACAATCATAAGTGAATACCTCCTTTTTCCCATGCTAGCAGAAAATAAGCAAGGAGTGAACACCTGCAAGCATGAAAATTTCTACATGCATTTTTTTATATATATATAGAAAGAAGCATATATATGTATATATCTTTGTGGGACATTCTTTCTTTTAGACTTAAAATGAAAAGGATGTTTTATAGTCCTCGTCTGAATGAGGAAAAGCATCAGGACGTAAATACTCTGCCAAAGCAACCTAAAGAAAGTTAGATCAAATAGGTTAATAAAACAAACAAAAATCCTTACCTTAAATAAAATCAGTCCCTCTCTAAAATGGGGTGCAATAGAAAGTCCAAAACATACGTGCTTCTTGAAAATGCAAAATGTGATATGTTACACAAAGTATAAAATCTTGGGTTTTGAGAATTGCCTCTGAAGTTAAGGGTTTGTTTTTGTGCCTGCAGGTGGATGTCCAAGTTATGGAATGCTGTGATAGCTCCCAGAGTTCAAGAAGCCATACTCTCCAGAGCCTGTGTGAAAAGAACATCGGTACCAGGACAAGCAATAGCAAAAAAAAGTCCTAGCCAAGGGCAACAGGCTGTTGTTAAAGCTGCTCTCAGTATCTTGCTAAATAAAGCTGTTTTGCACGGCTGTCCTCTACCCAGAACAGGTAACGCTGGGGTCTGAAAGGCACATAGTTGTACAATGCTGATCTGGGGCTTTTAACTGCTTGGTTCCTTTTTTAAAACTTCCACAAAATGTTACTGTAATTCTGATCGGAGGTATGGGGTTAAAAGTACTTACGGTCATTAAACTGAGTAGTTGTATAAGATAGTCCAAGAAGAACTATTTGCAGCAGGCAATTCTTAACACTGTTCTACATTTGTTTCAGAGCTGGATAATTATATAGCAGATTTTAAGGGAGGAAATTTTCCTTTATCTGTGGCTTCGAGCTACAAAAATTGTAGTAAAAAAAGAGGTGAGAATGCTTCTTGGAGAAAAGTGAGCACAAGTCCTCGCAAAAAGTCAGGCCATTTGTCCTCCCAGTCATGGAATAAGGAGGAGACAAATACTGAAGGTAAATAAGTCTTTCTATTTTCAGTTCTGAAAGCAGGGGCGTTGCAGGGGCTGTTAAGCTGTGTGGATGCAAATCAAACATTCCTCCTACGTCATGAATTAAATATTTTCAAATAAATGACACGCAGTATTACATTCACCAGTAAAAAATTGTTTACTTCTTCTCCCCCCTCCCCCCAGATTATTCCTTTGTGACTGTGAGGTGCCCTAAGTTTGTTTATTCTGATGCCTTTCTTGTTGTCTGATTATAAGGTAGGCATTGGCTCAGATGGTGGAAAAGTAAGCAGTGGTTCCACCTCATGTTGCAGGGAAGGATGTTATATCAGCCTCTTCCCCAGTACCAGATGAGACAAAGCTTAATTACTTTATCGGTACTCCTTAGATCTGCTCCTAATTTACAGTACACCTACTTGTCTGAATTTTATTCAACTTACTTTATAACCTCTCCACAACAGTTATTACTGTGTAAAGCTGAGTAAAAATAAATGAATACATTTATCCTCAGTTCATGCATCCCTTGTTCAGTCTTATTAGAAAGATTGGAAAAATCTTATTAGAAAAATTTTCAATTTATTTGCAAAAAAAAAAAAANTAGTCAAAGATAGTGTAAAGTTTTCAAGAAGTTGCCACATCATTTTCAGTATGCAGCTTGATAAAGAGGGCTTTATATGACTGGATCTCTGTGTGTGTATAAATGTGAAAGTTGTGTTAGTGGCTGATACTTTTGAAAATTCTTTCCACCTCAAGATCTTAAGCCATAGAACAAGCAGTTTACTACACAGAGATGATGTCTGGATATATGCAGAGGCAACATCATTCTTCTAAAGGACACATATTTCTAGGAGGAAAACTTAGTAATACTGTGACTGAATGCGGTATCAAACAGGAAGACTTCTAGGGAACAAAATCAAAGTACTTACATTGCTTTCAGAAAATGAAGGCAGCTCCTTCAGAAGGAAGATTTAGGAAGAGAGAGAAAGAGGCTTACACACACGCTTCAGGGACAGTAAGATTCTAGCTGCAATTACCTCATGCACAAAAGACTGAAATACTAGATGCCTGGTACTTTGCAATGTTAAATTGAGCTATTCAGTTCTTCAGCCCTTCGTCAGAAAGAAGTCTGCCTTTTTTTTTGAACTGCAGCTCTAATGTCCTGATTGCCAGTTCTCCGTTTGAATTGTGAACTTACCTAATCCTGCTAAGAGGATTTAAGAAAAAAATGAACATAACCTGAAGTAGGGTTGTTCATGATGTATCTTGTACCTGAGAATGTTTTTGGAATCCTTTTAATATCTGTTAATATAAGTGAAAAAAATGGAATGGTCAATACGTTTTAGTAGCTTTCCATTTCTGACTCTCAGAATCAAATGATGTTCCTATTTCCAAGGAAGAGCAAATTGTTTGATTTTACCTCATGAAGCAAACTGAAATATTTTCCTGTTGACAAGTGATTTCTCTTTGAGACAACCAGTAAGGTTGGTTCAAAAACCTCAAACGGAAACCTCATGTTCTGTCTTTCACAAAAGCTTGGGCAACTCATGCCCTATTTGCCATTTTAGCAGTTCCTAATGCTACTGAACAGTTTCAAGGGATTTATTCTGATTTTTGACAGACTCTATTGACGTAATTAGCTGGTAAATGGGAACGCATTTTCCCTGTTTATCACAGATTTTAGAATAAAGAAATTAACCCACATGGTAACACACTAAGAAGCCAATCTCTCTTTTGGGCAGGTATGAAATCTAAGACTGTGTTGCAACCAAACTGTAAGAAAAGAGCTTCTTTCACCACAAAGTAAGTTTTAATTTCTGGTGTTTGTGACACTTAACAAAAAATAAAGAAGATAATGTTGTGTTGTAAAGCAGCACATTATAATTAATAGATGGATAACTTGTCTTTGGTAATGTTTTAGTCCCACATCTGCAGAAAAGAATTATTTTTAGTTTTCTTTTTTGATAGGAAATAAAGTGTATGTACTTTGATACAAGTTTAGAATCCATTTCTGTAATTCAAACCTTGCAGCAGTACATGTCTTTTTATGTAATAGAATAGTCTAAGATTTAATATTATGCAACACTTACTCTGCCTTGTAAAACTGACCTTATGGTTTTCTCAACTGGCATTATATTTTAAAAACTCCTCTAGCTATTTCAGCTTTCTGAAGAGCAATTCAAGATGGTACAGTATTATGTGCTTCAGTCTAAACGATAGAGTTTCCCTGAGAAAGTGCACGAATTAGCCAGAGGGAACTGCATCTGAGACCTTACTTCCATCTGAAACCTCGGTTCTACCTTATTCACAGGCACAGAGAAAATAGAATGTTTATGCTTCCAGTATGGCAGCATTATTTTTAACTGTTTGGAATTAATTCTGAAAAGGAGAGTGGCATAAATTTGATTGCTCCATCTTAAAAGAGAGGAGTCTTTGAAGATATTAGGCAGAGGAATCCTTTGTTAGAATTTCAGAATGGGGAAAATAACTCGTTCTATTAAAGATCTATTATAACAGCTATTGCTGACAGTTAATTAGATGTTATTTTCTGTATGTGTGTGGTAGTAAAGGTCATTTGGAAAGAAATTACTGTCTTTCAGGTGTTGATAGTTTAAAATTCTGTATCATAGCTTAATTTAAATGTTCTCTCCATTTGTTTGTTTGGGTATTTCAACTAGATCTTCAGAGAAAGATCATCTGAGAACATTAAATCTGGAGCAAAGGCTGTCCATTGCGTCTGATGATGAAGTAGATCTTGTGCAGGAACTTCAAAGTATGTGTTCCAGCAAATCTGAGCCTGATATAAGCAAGGTAAATACAAGGCCTTTCAATAATTTACTACAGTACCCTATTTAGTAGTTTATTATGTGTTTAAAATGAATTTTTAATTTACAAGCCCTGCTTGAACTGATGAAAATTATTAAATTATTCGGGAATAAGCCAAAGTCAACTAATAAATTATACATTTGAGGGTAAGTGTTCTGGTTTAACATACACTGTTTTAAATTACACCTTCACCAATTTTTGCAGTGGAGACTCTAATTTACAAATTTATAGAATCATAGAATATTCTGCATTGGAAGGGGCACACTTGGTTCGAGTTCAGCTCCTGGCCCTGCACAGAATCACACCATGTGCCTGACAGCTTTGTCCAAACACTTCTTGAACTCTGGCAGGCTTGGTGCTGTGACCACGTCCCTGACAATAGCCATCTCTGCATTACTGTTCCCTGTGTTATATTTCATGCTATCATCGCTTCCACTGGGAAACTGTTTTGTAGTCTTAAAGGTATAGAAAGCTTTCCCTAAATTGTGTTGAACATTTGGTTTGTTTAATGTAATCTCTTGGGTCGTCACAGAACTGGCTCAGAGCTCCTCTGCTGTATAGGCAAAGTACAGTTTGCTGCCCTAAGCAAGAGAGAATGGATTGGCCTAATTCTTTTTCTTTAACTGTGGCAAAAGAGGGTGCAGGATGACTGCAAGGCTCATAGGTTTGGGCTAAGTTCTATGCTAGAGTGGGTTGTGGATGGTTATGGGAGGCCGGTTGAAGCAGAGGGTGGAGCCGTGGATCTCTCTCATTTTTCCTTCTGCATCGGTAGCTGAAGCTTTTTATTCTTTTCCATCTTTCCTCCTAGTACAGCTGAAGTAGATCGCTGTGACAGCAGGCTGTGTTCACACTGGAGCAACCGTTCCAAATCTTTTGAAACACAGATAGAGTCAGTCTTAGGTTATTGTCCAGTTAGGCTGTGCATGACATCCTCTAGGATTTCCCTCAACAGCAAATCCATTAGTTTTGCTTTATTAAGTATTGTGTTTATTCTTAGAAGACAACCAAGTTTTTATTTAAAAAAGAAATACCGTTTTTGGGAAGATTTTTTCAACCTATTTAACGAAACTATTATGTTGTTTTGTTTTGAGTTGTTTTTCTTAAAGTATTTACAGTACTTGTATGAGTCACAGGCACCAAGCTGGCAAGCTAATCACTGCTCAGATAGCAGGGGTTTACCGTAGCTATCCTTGAAAAAATGGGATGGGCTTAAAGAAATGGTAACCAACTTAAAATTGTGTTTAATAACATGTAAAGTGTAATTGCTTGTTGATGACAATTCAAGGAAATATGGGTTAGATAAGGAAGGAGATAGATGTCATGTCTTTTGTTCGGTTTCCTCACCATGGGTGGAACCATCCATGGCTGGAATTTCTGTTTTTAATTCTCCAGCTGCCTAGTAGAGCCTTGCAGAAGTAAGGGTGCTGTTGCATGTTTTCTTTGTGTATGTAAGTTCAGGCTGCCATCAGAATAAGTACTCTTGCTCTTTAATTTGCCCTTTCACTTGAATATGATCCTGCTGTCTCCATTAGGTTGGGATTGAGTACTTTTGCAGCTGCAGAGTTGAACTGGATCATCTTGTCCCAGGATAAAATACCTAGTTTTCAGTGACGACACAAGGTTGAGCAGGCTCTATCTGTTGTTTTCTGGTCACAAGGTTTCATAGAAAATACTAGGGAAGAAACATCGCAGGAAAAAGACAAAAAGATCATTCCTTTCCCTAATGTTCCTGGGGGCTGGAGAAAATTTAATGGGAAACTGCCCTTAAGCTGCACTGAATAGTGTTACTCTAGAAACGTATGTTTAATCCTCCTCTGATAATAGTCGATGTGAAATCTCTATCTCCCACCTACAAATGCACTCAAGAGTAAAGGAGAGGTATTTTAATTGCTCTTTGGATATTTATGCATTGCATTGCACACAAACCATGACAATAAAATAAAGCCTCCAAAATTTGTCGAATTGAAACATAATCTCTGTGAATAACTATTTTCTTATTTTTGTTTAGATTGCAGATTCTAAGGATGAGTTATTGACGTTCAGTAACTCTAAGAACATTCCTGTATTTTCAGCAGGTGGTACTAACCCAAGTAAAACAACAGCACAAAAGGTAGGTGAAATGAATTTTGCAATAGGATAAGGAAGATGTCTTGAGTTTCCCCAAAACAGGGGTTCCTGATTGGATCCTAAGAATTAGTGCCCTGTTTATTACAAGAATAAACTGTTGTGATTCTTAGAAAATTTGCTAGACACACCATGCCAAGTTTCTTCCATGTGTCTTAATAGAAGCTAAAGATTTATTAAAACGATGGATGTATTTGCTTCAGGTTTTATGTTTATGTAAAGCCCTAAGGCAAGTATTGTTGACACTACATTGACATTATAAGTTATTTGCATCGGATATGAAGAGACATAAAAACAAGGTTCACTGTTGCCCCTCAATTAATGTCATTCAGTAAGTTTATAAAAGCATAAAACTTTTAAAATTCTTGATGTAAAGTTGCGGGCTGCTCTGCTGTCAAAGCTTGCCGGGACAGAAACACTGAGAAGACATGATATTACCAGTGTTTGGGAAGAACCGTATTTTTTTAAAAGGTATTGAGTTCCTTTTTTTAACCTAGCTATTTGTTGAAACATACAGTTGTCTTGCCGTATTATTTATGTAAACAAACTTCAGTAACTTCAGAATTGTTTCAGAGTGGGAAGATAAGCTGAATATTACTGAAAGATATAGTAAGTCCACTATCATCATCTTTTCAGAAATTTGTATTATTGTTTGTGGGTGCTAATATCCCTACTGAATACGAAGATGAAATTATAACCTGCTTAGTTTTCATTCTTTGGATAATAAAGCCAAAATTATGCATTTTCTGTTGTTAAACTTTTTTCCCTTTTCTTTTTTGCTCCTTATGATTTTGCACATCAAGAGATCTTCTGAGCTCAATTAACCTTAGCCGGGACAGAATCTGTGGTCTGTGTTCCCTTACCAGGCCCTCTGTGTTCCCTTGATATGAGTCTTCTAGAGGCCAGTCCTGATGATTTATCTGACTGCGATAGATTTTTTTTCTAGAGGCACTATTTTCTGCAGAGACAATGAAATAGCCCTGAAAATTACTTAATTTGCACACCTTAGCATTAAAAAAAATCCTGAGTTAGATGAGTTACCACCCTTACAATCCTATTTCTTCATATCCGAATATTCAAGATGTTACAATACTTTCCGTAATTTTACTTAAAATTCAGAGAACAGTCTCCATTAACAGAAACAATTTTTAACCTTGCAGATCCACGTGCAGGTATACATATTTCTCCAAACACATACATTTCTGACATTCCAAATCAGAACTTCACATAATAGTGATGCCTGCATGTTTTGGTAGGTCAGCTGTCAGTTCCTACTGTCAATTTTTCCTGACTTTTTTTTCCTTTTAAAATTCCTGCTAACAGCAGAAGACATAACTTCATTAACCTGTGGGTAGACAAGCTTATCTAAATGGTAGGTTTTTGAAGAACTTGGTCAAAAGATCTCATATAGAATTAAGAAAAATTATCTTTGTGGGGAAATGTTGGCCAAAATGAAGGAAACACAATCCAACCTTCTACTGGAGAGGAAAGAGATCTGACAGAATGACAGGCTTTGTTCTAGATTTAGTCATTACTACAGCAATTGGATCAAAAATTTAGAAGAGCACACTCTGCTTTGGAAGCAGAAGTCAAACTTTTAGAGGAAACTGTAGCGATGATGAGCTGATGCAGCTGCAAGAACTGGTAAAAGGAAGAAGGGTTTGAGATCAGAAAAGCATCATTTTCTGAAGGTGAAGAGAATCCTGTAGGTAGCAAAAGCAGTAATGCATGAGCAGAGGAGATCTTATCAACAGTAATGAGACAAATTACTTAAAAAGGCAAAATACCCATAATTAATTATTTTTTTTAACTGGCTGGAAGAAAAACATCTTTCAAGTATGTGAAGGAGAAAGACACAACTGATGAAAGATGCAAAATCTTTGGTCTAGGATGCAAACAAATTGATGGAGTCAAGGATGAGTAAGGATCAGACCCATGATGAGTAGTGTCCCCAGTCTTTATGTGAAAAGCTGATGGTGAAAATGAACATTTTAATATTGCTGCCCACAGGGGGATCTGGATTCAGCTGATGCTAACAGATAGGTCTTATTTCTCCTTTCTCTCATGAAAGAGTCATATTTCAGATTTCTCCTTGACTGTAGAGGAACAAAGAGTGACAACATACCTATCTTTGGCACTTCAGATATCTAGTAGGGTGAATATGGTCCAGTTTTAAAGAACATAGCTTCTTACCATAAGTGATTTGAGACACAAAAATCTAATTTCAAGAAAACAATCTATAAGATGATGGATTTAAATGTAACTCGCATTTTAAGTTCTGTTCTTGAAGTATTATTTTTTCATGGATAGTTTGTCATTATTTACGGCCTTGATGATACGAACAAAAAATGAATATCTTTATTCAAGCTGTAAACCTGATTATTTTGCTTGTAACTATAAATTTCCGTTTTTCCCTTTCAGCTGTGGCTACAGCTGTCGTTTTTTGACAGTAATGAAAGAAAGAACATATGTATTTTTATTTGGGTATCCCTGAAGTTGAGACATCTGAGAATCAAATCTAAGTTTTTTTCAATGGCAATGCAAAAACCCCATTGCCTTGTTTTGGTATTCTAAGATGTTGATGATGTTTCCTTTCAGTCAAATAAGAAAAAAGAGCTATGCCTTGGTCTTCAAATAGTAAGAAGTTCTCATTAAACTGCAAAAAATTGTAGAGAACAAGGGTTATGTGGGGATGGTAGGGTGGGTTAGTAGTTTTTCAGGTCAAATAGTGATACTTATTTACACAGAAAATGGTTTTTCTTTATTCCTAGGATGGAATGCGTCCTCTCAGCAGCAGTCAAACTGTGGAAAGCAGCAACAGTAAATCAAAGACAGAGCTGGGTGTTTCAAGAGTTAAATCTTTTCTTCCTGTTCCTAGAAGTAAAGTCACTCAGCCTTCTCAGAATACTAAAAAAAGCAGCAGCAGTAATACAAGGCAAATAGAGGCAGATAACACAAAAAGAGAGATTTGGAATTTGCACAAAAAAGAACAAATAGAAAAATCCAATAAATAAACCTGCCTATCTTACAATTATCTGTGTTCATACAATCTCTATTGCAAAGAACCAAGTACTCAAATATGTAAATATTTTTTAAAAACAAACTGTTTCCCTGTAATGTAAAGTTTGTACAGGACCACAGTTTTATTTCTATGTACATCAGCTGGAAATTACATTGATTTAAACTTCAAAAGTGGGCATTTTGCCACCTCCGTAGATGGTTGCGATTTTTCTTCTTTTATTACAAAAATTACTCATTTAAATGATAATATTCAGGGGTACCTACCACAGGATTCTGTTTTTGTATATACTGTACATAAATATATTCTATGAAGTTCACATGTTAAACTGCATTCAGATGAGTTGCACAATATGTACAACAATGGCTTGAAGCTATTGTTCATGAGTTTTAAATATGTGTTTTTATCTTCATTTAATGAAAAATTAATGAAATTTGGCAATAACTAAAATTATTGGAAATGCAGATCAATTGCTTTCAGCTACAAGCCATATTAAATACTTTGATTTCCCCATCATTTGCCTGCTGAATTGTCATTTTGTTTTTCCTAAGCTTGTCTTCATCTAAAATGTCATGAATTTCCTTTATCACTTTTATCTTTTAAAAAAGGAAAGAGATTGAGAAATTGAAATGCAACAAAAGTTATTTTTCTCAGACTCTTATTCTTTGATAGAATTGAAGAAAATGTGATCATTTATTAACTTCGTTTTTCTTGTATACTGTAAAAACTTTTATATATTTCATTAGTGTTTTAAAAGCATCTGAGAAATAACAATGTTTTACAGAAACAGATTTTACTGAAAAGGAGTTTGAGCAAAAGCTTAACTACAGTATTATCCAAGATAAGTAGTAGCGATGAGTTACTATGTAATTATCAATTTCTATTGTGGATTTAAGATGTAATTGCTGTGAAATGATACTTGATTTGCAGTTAAAATTAACTCTGTCATTTTCCCTCCACTACTGGTGTAGATGACGTTCCCATGAGGGAGGGTTTCTATGCAGGGCATATTCCCCCAGCCTCTCTCTGCAGTAGCTGCAGATACATCCTTGTGATTTGTAGTAACGTGGAAATGCACTGTCGAGATACCTCACCTGCTAGGTAGGTTGGGGAAAGGGCAGAGTTTTCTTGAGGTCAGCCCTCTGCTGGGCTGCCAGGAGATGGTTTGGAGAGCTTGGACAGTGACATGGTCATGCCTCTAATTTCCAAAGGAGCATTTTTCTCAAATTAAACTTGGAGGAGGAAAGGATTACCTGTTTCCTAATGTTTCACCTTGGTATGTAAGACAGTCATCCCAGACTCATGTCAATAAAACTTTTGTACGGTATACTGTCTTTCTGTCTCTTAGTATGTATGTGCTAGCTCAGTAGATACCGAATATTAGAAGCTTATTTCTGTAATCATTTCCTGCATAGTATATTTAGAAAGTAACTTGCCTTTTTACAGTCGCTGTTTTATTAAGACTTCAATTTGCAGTGTGATAGTAATATGTAACCGAATACAGACCACTTTTCTAGAGGTTGATTTTTAAGTTTATTTTTCTTATTACTTTTTGTGCTGACAAGTGAGATACTGCTTTTGCAGGTGGTCCTTAGCAGAATGAGTCAGCTGCAAAGTGCTGCAGGGCAGAGCGGTGGGTTTCATCAGTAGGATTCCTTCCTTATGTGCTGAAGTGGTGTGGTAGCTTGTGTGAGAAGCTCAGGCATGGATCTCATGGTGAGAAGGAACTAACAAAATGCTTCAACATGAGAATCTGTAATAACAATAAATCTTTTTTTTAAGAGCTATAAGAAAATTAAAATTTTGACATGCTTCTAAGCTAGGTGTTTTCTGCATTGAAAATACACCTTGTAAATGTCTGACCTCATTTAGATCAACAGTTAGCAGTGTGCTTCTGTGTGGGAAGGTCTTGGGCACAGTGTTCTAAAGCATGTTTTGAGACATATTTTAAAGCCCTGTATATTGTCTGTGAGAATGAAAAATCATCAGCGCTGTACTGGATGTGAAAATCTGCAGAGGACAGAGTAACTTTGATAATCTGTTCATGGTGTGAAAGTTAGGCCTCTTGCCAAATTTAGCATTGCCTTTCAATGCCCTCATTATCTTTTTCAGCTTGCTGTTCTAAACTCTCTCCATCTGCATCTTTTACCTGGTTGACTTCTGTCTGCCATCATTTTGTTTGTCTGCCTGTCAGTTCAACACAGTCTGTGATCTCCAGATGACTTTAATCATGCAGTATATGCAGATCTCCTAATCAACTCTTCCCTTCTGCAGTAACTGCTCAGCTCTCTTGTCAGGCCACATAACCATAGCACAGTTTGCTTGTGGACCTGCTGACTTCTCTGTTGGTTTATCGCTTGGTTTGTGATAGACTCTGCAGAAGCAAGGGGAGGTTCTGTTCACTGTGTCTTCAGGTTCTTTCTGTGATGCTACAAACAGCACTCCTCATATGTGACTTGTAGTATTGGCTGCTCTGATTTTGGGTTAGTAATAGGCAAAATCTTCCCTCCCTGTGTCTTAAGCAGAGAGGATTGAAGTGTGCCATCTCTGGTGGACCATGCTGCTCCATGCTGCAGTCTGTTCCCAGCTATTACTCCTTTCCATATCTGTAGAAGAGGTAAGTCAAGAGAGAGATACCCTGTCTACATGGAGGAGTATCTAAGAAAGTACAGGGAAGCTTTGAAGGTTGAATCCATTGCGCTGGCCACTGAGGCAGTGAAAGACTTTTAATTTAGGCCCCATCTGACTACACTGCACTCCTTATAGATGGCTCGATGTCTTCAACAAGAGGAACATGAAAGATCCTTCTCATCCACCAATGACCTTGGAAAATACTAAACATTCCAGCTCTCCAAGCCAGTCCTGAAAATAAAAGCTTTCAGCATCTCTCCTTTTCCTGATGAAGAAGGTAGAGCAAGTTCCTTAAAAGAATGTCTGAGTCCATCAGACAGTATTTACCTTGGTTATTGAGTTGCTGACCATGAGCTTCAAAATTAAAAGCATGAAGAAACCTGCTCCACTGTTCAACAGAGGGAGAAATATTCATCAGCAGGCCTGAATTTCTGCACTGCATCTCTTCCCATAATACAGCTCAGGTGATTTACAAAACGCATCCAAACCCTCCAGCTTCCCAGTAAAACTGGAGAAGCAAAATGGCCTCTGCAGGTGAAAAATGCCTGGGAAAAGGATGAGGGATCACTTTCTTGGTGCTAACTCTGGCTAAAGTGGTATTTATGATGATCAAACCATTATTAAGAGACTTTAGAATTACAAAGTGGGCTGTTCTTCAGAAACTTGAAGTCAGAGCGACTGTTGAGGCAGCACAAGGCGTGTGTGTGCTGGGCTACAGCATCACTCAGAAACCTCTCGTTGCATTTTACGAGGGTTGTATTTTGAGGTTGAAGTAAGCATGAACAAACTTAGAAGAAATATTGTTTATCCTAAGGACTGGAAATGGTTTAGGAGAACATGAGGGTTTGCAAAGGAAATGTGTTACTGTAGTGCGCTGCACATTGCTTAACTTGCAAGATTTTTTAGGCAGCAACTAATGGCCCATGAATGAACAATTGTATATCAGTTTTAAAGTGGGTTTTTTTCCTCAAATGTTAAATCATAGCCAAGTAGAGTTAAAAAACCAAATCTATTATAGAAAAAGGAGAAAAATCACCAGATAAATAAAATCCAACAAATTATGTAGTTCTGTAATGACCTCCAACAAGTAACACTAATTCAGTGTTAACGTGAGGAAATACTTTAAAAGGCCCTTGATTTCAAGGTACATTTCAGATAAATAACTTAAATCTGTTGCTTAAACAGGGTCAAATTCAGGTCGCGTAGAGGGCATTGGGTGTTTAGCAGCTCTGGTGTAACAGGCTGATGGAACTGGAGGAGGTCGAAATTAAGGAAGAATTTGGAAAAGAGCTATTTAATGAATAAAACACAGCTGATAAGACACCAGTTAAGCAACTGTTTGCTGGAATAGCAAGCTTGTTTGACCCCAGTAAGATACTGAGCAGTTCCCGCTAATGATGATTATCCAGCTGCTTTGTGTAGTTATTTTGTATGTAAGATTTATGAAGATGGCTAAGAGTGTACAGTTCAAGTTTGTTTAGACTATCCTTGCTTGGCCTTTGGTGTCCCAAGAGCTTCTTCGTGCTGTACTAGCAGTGTGGCCACACTTCTCCCTTCTGCCATACTGAACTACAGCTCCAGAACCTCTGCAGAGTAATTTCACTCTTTCCAACCTTTTTTTTTTTTCTGGTTGTTGTTCCTAGCAGGCTGTAAAATTAAATCTCCACCTGTAGTATTAAAGCCAGCATGCTCTTCTCTTTGTATTGTATACATGTATTGTGTACATATATTTTACACACCCACAGTTTAACAGTGTAAGTGGCTTCAATGACAAAGTGCTTTGGTAGAAGCGTTTTTTTTGTTTTATCAGATATATGTGAAGCAAAGCATGTGAAAAGAAAAATTCTCTTAATGCTCAGCCTGTGTTTATGATGATCTTTGTTCTTTTCTTCCACTGCACTTAGTTTATGGCTTAATTTTTTTTTCTCCTTTTCTCTTGTGCTCCATTTTCCACCACGAACAGCCTGTGCAACTTTCTAATTTAGCTTCAGGCAAACAGTCCTGGGAGCTGTCATGCCCCTGACAGCAAGAACAAGAACACTTACTCTAGAAGGTAACGTGCTCTTCTTGACCTTTGCTGGGAAGGAAAGGCTGTGTCCTCTTCATGGAGGCTGGTACCAACTTACCTCCTGTTCCAGCCTGAACTCCAAAGGAGCTGAAGCAGTGGTTTGGAACTGAAAGAAACAGCATGCTCTTCTCCCACTTGCCCTTGGATGGCAGAGAGAGAACTTGTGCAGCATCTTGCCTGGGACAGGCAGTGTGGTGGTGGTAGCTGGGTACTGATGGCAGAAGTTGTTTCGATGAGTGTTGTGGCCCAGGGTGGGGGCAGTCAGTCAACTGACTTGATTTTTCCTACAAAGTGCTCCTTCTGAGTCCAGCAGCTTTCCATATTTCCCACCTACTACATCCTCCTGCTGTATTTACCTTTTCCTTTCCTGAAATGTCTCCTTGTCTGTTCAGTCCAGCTTGGCACCATCTAACTCCAATGATGACACCCGAACCATTAAAACTACTAATTGTGCAAGCTTTGAAGCATGCACTGACTCTAATGACAGTGATTTTTTTCTGCTGATCTTCCTCTATCATCTTATTTATTTAGATAACAAAACCTCCCACATGGTGTGTCTGCTACTCTGAGTAACATTCCAAAGAAGAGTGATCCTTGGCGTGCCTCCTTGGGCTTGGCCACACACTGCAGCAGCCCCAGCCTCCCTGCCAGGCTGTAAAGACCTGTAGAAATGGAGAGCTGGCTTTGTGAGAAAAGGGATAAACAGTGTGAGGTGAACAATCTGAGGGTATGGGGGAATGGAGATGGGATTCAAAAGTGATGCTGTCAGCATACAGTTGTGTTTACATTGTTGTAAAGGCAAAACCAAACAGAGCTTAGTGGCAGAGAAACAGTGACATGGCAGAATTGAAACTCAAGGATATCCAGAACGCTCTGTGAGCAGGAGGCACTGGTTTGTGGAGAAAATCAGGTAGCACAAAGAAAATCAGACAGAAAGGAAAGAGACCCAGGTAAGTGCTAGAAGACAGACAAGAATAAATGTACAGCATGAGGGACCAGGCGGGAAAAAAAATAAAACAGGTATTTCCAGAGGAAATATGTAAAAAGGACAGAGAGTATGTAATAGAGGCAGAGCTAGGGGGAAACAAGAATGACACAAGGTGAGCTCCAGTGCTCATGGGCTCAGCTGGACCCAGCGGCACTTTGAGCCACCCAGCACCCAGCCAGAGGCCACAGCAGGACAGCAGCACAGCTCCAGCTGCTGCCACAGGATGCCTGAAAGAGTTTAGTTGAAGCCTTGCATGTGCTGCCCTTCACAGCTATAGGGCTCAGGCAATGCAAGGGACTCGGAGCTGAGCAGAACCTGCTCACAGCTGTGCAGTGTTTGAGCCCCGCAGCACCACCTAGTGCTGCCCGGCCCATTTTACCCACCGGTTCTGAGATAAATAGGAGGTAGGTATTAAAGATTATGCCCATGTTTTTGATAGCCAGCAATGACCGAAGCAGAAGTAGCAGAATTGTTCTGCAGCGACTGCCCCATGGGGGCAGGGGTGTTGTAATGTGTTGTTATAGGCAGGAGGGTTTTTTGGTTTGGGGGTTTTTTTAACTTTTTTTTTTTTTAATTTAAAGAAAAAAATAGTCTCAAACACCTGTATCACTAGAAGAATACTTTAGTGCACAAAGATAGCATTGGACAGTACCTGGCCTAACTCTGAGGCTGCCCTCGTTTTTAATAGCTCTAGTATAATGAGACATCAAAGAATAGTAGCAAACCCTCCCCCCCAACAATCCAAATATAAAACTTTTTGTACAAATATATTTTTCTTTATAGTACGCAATCACTCTTAAAATACATAATTTCCTTAGCAAAAGTTTGCAACAATATTAAAATAAATAAAATATCCTAGAGAACATTCAGTTCCATAATAAAACTGCAAACCAGAAGAGTATAAAAATTAATTTCATTATTAAAGTCTATTTCTAAGAGGTTTCTTCCTTTTTTTTTCCTGATAGGCCAAATTAAAAAGCATGTAAAGGTGCCAGACCTATGCAGACTCTTACAGTTCCACTGCCAGAAGTCCTACCTTTTGCTAGATACCAATGTCAGCCTGCACTCATCCCACTGCGAGTGTGTGCAGGGTTGGGTTGACAGCTCCTAGGTTTTAAGAGGAAATACCAATTCTCCCTTAACTCCGGAGACATGACAGATGTTGATTAGCTTCCAAGTCAATATCCTTTCTTCCTTCATTCTCACCTACGCACGCATGTGGCATTTGGCCTTTCCTGCTAAGTTGAAATTACAGTTGCTGCATGGAAAACAAAGAGGAGGAAGTTTTCTGTGTGCCTTGCTTATATTGTCCCTTAATTCGCTTGCAGGAAGTGAATCCAAAGAAGTTTTTTGCATTCTGATTTTAGTATTTTCCACCCAGGTTCAATTAATTTTTTGGCACTCTTCCTGCTGTCTTGTCCTCTCACCCCAGCAAGAATATTTCTAAAAGTTTTCTGAAACAATTATGTCAGGCTACACAGGTTACTTCTGCTTGCCATTTCGTTTGTACCAAATTAGAGCAGCTTTTGAAAGGAAATCTGGTTTCATCATTTTAAGTGGCAAAACCTCAAAGAATGTACTAACTTGCACATGATTAACCATAGAAGGGAAGTAATTCCCACATGCTCATGCAGTCGGTGTGGTGGACACCTCCTGCAAGGTTCAATCTGTGCATGGCTCCTCCAGGTTCAGAAGTGCTGGTCCTGTTATCATGGGGCACTGCTGACCGTTCACTTCCCAAAGAGGGTGTCTGCACAGCATCTCACAGCCTCGTCTCCTGCACTTCTTCCTCCGTCTCCTCCTGCAAGGCAGTGATTTGGGGTCGAGGTTTGCGTTTGCTGGAGTTTCTGTGGTGTGCTGGGAGTAGCTTAAGGCGATCGGCATGGCTGATGGCCTGCCTGAAGGAGCTCTTTTCGTTCAGCAGCTTCTGAATGGATTCATACTGCCGCAGCTTACTGTCCTCAATTACCTGAAGGAACATATCACTTGGTTACACAGGCAGTGGTGGTGCTGACAGAACTCAGCTAACGCAACTCATGGAGCAGAAAAGAGAAATGAAGACATGGCAAGCATCTTCTAACAGAAAAAGCCCAATTTAAAATTTCAATTTCTAAATGCAACTACAAAAACATGCATAAAAATTTTAACCTGTGGAAAGGTGCCTACTGCCCAAGTTAAAAAGGGCTGCTGGGATCACTGATATCTCCCTGTGACTTGGTTTTACCTCTGAGTCCTTTTGTTGAAGTCTCCAAGTACTGTGGCATTTCCCTGGCACTGCTAAATCCCCTGGTTAAGAAAGCATTAACTGCAGGAAATAGTTATATCACAAGCAGGGGGAGAAGGCTGCCAGCAAG
Organism: Grallaria varia; assembly: GCA_013396735.1. Taxonomy (NCBI): domain Eukaryota; kingdom Metazoa; phylum Chordata; class Aves; order Passeriformes; family Formicariidae; genus Grallaria; species Grallaria varia. Next base: position 19,684 of record VWZG01005220.1, read on the forward strand.
GTGCCAGGCCCTCTCTGCTTACTGCTCGCCAAACAAGGAAGTGCTGCTCACTTCTGTTTGAAGGAGACAACAGGTTTGCCCTGTAAGGCTGTGCCAGCCTTCCCTGTCAGGCAGGGGACGGAAAAATCAGGCTCCTTCGCTGGCACTGCAATGCCAGCATGGCTTGGGTGAGAGCATAGGTCTGACAGGAAAGAATTTTCAGCATCTCTGTTGCTAAAATGTGGTCTGGAGGGTAGGAAACCTCTTCTGAGCAGAGGCTCTCTGGCTGCCAGAGGCCATGGGCTGAAGTCCAGCATACACAGAGGAGCAGCACATCCAAAAGGAGCACAACCTGCCTACTGACTAACCTGCTTCAACTTTGAGTTGTTCTTCCAGTGTTCTTCCTGCTGTGCTAATGCACCCCATCAAATAAGGAAAATGATGTTTCACGCTTCATAAAATGAAGATCCCCTCATATAGGACAGTGACGAAAATACAGAGGAAGGAACTTACTTTTAAGACCAATTACATAACTTGCCTTTTCTTTCCTTTACTAACCATTTTTATACAACATTGGAAATACTCCAGGACTTGAGGACTTTGTCCCCATCATTAAACCTGAAAAGAATATTTACATTGTTTGTTGAAAGAATTCAGCAATTCTGCTCATCACATGTTTTCTTAGAAAACCCCTCTTCCCCAGGCAGCCTCCTATTGCTCAAGGGCGGCTATTTCTGCATGTGCAATGGTTAAGCTCTGTGAGATGCTGAGACTCTTCTGGAGCTCCTGAGCCAAACGAAAATAGAAGGCACCTGGATCAGCAGCTGGATAACCTACCCAATTTTCCTTCTGGTTGAAAGAGGGAATCCTGCTCCTCCAGAACATGACCCAGCCCATCTGAACACAGGTGTCTGTGACAGCTCAGGTGAAAGAGCAAACAGAAGCCTGCTGCTCTTCTGCCAGTGAGGACATTGTTCAATTGCTTTGAATGACCTCCATCAATTAGAAAACATCATCATTTCTGCTTGGTTCATTTTGCTTGTTCATTGAATGTAACAAAATAACAGTAAATGAGCCTATGAGAAATGCTCACCAAAAACCGCTGGCACTCCAGCATTGCCTCCAGCCTGTGTTCGGAGAGTATCACTGTGCAGTTGGCAAAGGCGTGCTTCAGGGTCTTCCTGATCACTTGGGAAGTTCTGAAAGGCAAACAAACACTGGTGTTCAGACTGCAGTGTGCATGCCCATAAATGTGCTGACTGTGTGTAACAGTCTGGCTGCGTGTTGTAAAGCTCACATGCACATACACCAGTGCTTGGCAGTGCCTCAATGCGCTGCATCTCTGCTCTCAATGTACCCATTAGCCAAAAAGTCACGGTTGGAACCAGGCTTCCCTGATCCCACGTGCAGAATTACTAACATATATTACTGTAACAGTAACAGACCAAACAAGTTACAAAAGGTCTCTTTAGATGGTGCTGCCTCACTGATTTTCTTATTTTGTATTAGAAGACAGAACAAATGAACAAAACGTACACAGGGTCCAGGTGAGCACTTGGTTCATCGAGCAGCAAGATTTTAGCTCTGCTGAGAACTGACCGGGCAAGGCACATCAGCTGTTTGTGGCCATGACTGAGGACGCAGCCTCCATCCAGAAGAACAAAATCAAGCTTGCCTGGAAATTGCTCAATTACAGACTTCAGCCCAACCTGCCAGAAAGAAAAAAGACAGGAAAAACTGGTGAGATATAGTCACTGTCAACTGTGGCATAATTGGAAATGTTAAGGAACGTGATTTTTTAAAGGAAAACAGGCCTGTTTGGTTACTAGGAGGTTAAAAAGAAGTTACCAAAATTCATATGCTACAGCAACAGAGAAAACAACCCCAGTCACCATGGCCACAGTTTTTACAGCCCTGGGAGTGTTTCCATACACTCCTTTTGCTGCCTCAAAGGTCTTGTGCACTTTGTTTATACTAATGGCATGAAGGGCTTCCCTCTGGCACTGGTGACAAAGCATTTAGAGCAATGCCCAGGCCAAATGAAGCTGCTGCCCTTGGACCAGAAACCAGAATCCAGCCCAGGAAATGTTTTCTGTTTCTTCCAGTGCTCCTGTTTGCTCTCACTGGGAGATGTACACCCCAAAGCAAAGGTTTCCATCTTCCACAGATCCAAACACACTTTGCTCCTTGGCCTTATCAGCTGCATTTACAGAGACATTTTTGTAAAATATTAGAACTAGGAAATATATGTGAGTTGTGCATGTCCAAAAAATGTTATAAAACTGCAATGCAACCCCAGTAATTTGTAAAGACCTCTCCCCCACCCTTTGGGTTTTTTAAGTATTACTGATCTGCAATTAATTTGCATTCCAAGGAAAACAAAAAATTGGAATTCCTACTTTGTGTTTCCATTTTACAAGGAAACCATATTAAACTGTGGTTTGTGGGTACATGTTGAGTTTCTGAAGAGTTCGTGCTTTAATTTATAAGCAAATTAAGGCCAGAACTTTGTTCCTCACTTCTCTTTTGGACACGTCTTATAACGAAATTTTGCATCTAATGGCTGGAAAAGGTGCTTTCCTCGTGAAACTGCACAAGATCTCTCCATGTACCCATAGGGACAAGACAGGTGACTGCAAGAATAAAACTTAGTCTCACAAGCTGATACAAGTCTGACAGATTCAGGTGCTAAAATATGGGGGACAATACAAAAAATTAAACATCAGACAAGGTCTTGCTCTCTGCAGTTGATTTGAGAAACTTAAAAAGCCGATGCTGATCTCAGCAGGATGTTCTAAATCCTCAGCAGACAGCATGGGCCAGGAATAAACTGACAGTTAATTTCTGTGCCGTGCTCCAAAAGTTGCACCAACTCACTGTCACTAATGAGACAGACTTCAAGAGCATGAACTTGGTAAACAATCCAATCACTCTGAGTAAAAGGCATTACAGCTCTTTTTCTTTTCTATTTGCTTTGCACTCTTGCCCGTGCAATGAAAACCTCAGTGTCCCATGTGGATTTGCCAAACTCCTTAATGATAAACCCTTAAAATAATCTTTTTCATGCCATTGTAAATGAGGCTTAGCTCTTTAAAATCCCAACCTAAATTCACATGTACACTGGAAACTGCTCTTAAAGCAGGCAAGTTTATCTTCTTCAAGAGAGGGGATGTTGATCCATTTTACCCCAGCCTCAGAGAAGCAGCACTGAGCACCCTGTTACCTCTGCTAGGACTGTCTGAAAAGCTTCTGCCACACCACGTAATCAAAAATGTCATGGTGTTTTTATTTGACAGTATATTACAGAAAGTGTCTACTTTCCTCTTTTCCAAATATAGGGAAGAAATTAGATAAAGCCAAGAGTGCAAGCAGAGACAGAGTTAACCTCTTGGATGGGGAAAGGAGGAAGCTTTCAGATTATGTCCCACACTTACAAGCATTTTCTGATACTTGTGACTTGCAACGAACAAGGAAAATGGCACCAATTCATGGTTAAGTCTATATTAATTAGGTCATCTGTACCCTGGAAAAAGGCATCTGCTTTCTAGGCTGCAGGCTTTCCCTCCCATAACGTTCACCTGCCTGGGCATTACGGACACCTCTTCAACCTATGATGCATCACCAGAGCCAACAGGTGGCACCTGACAACTGCAATGCATGGGGATCAGTGCAACATGGAAACTGAATCTGGCCCTTAGGCTTAGGGAATTCGAAAACAAAAATGTCACTAAAACCTCAACATAAAATTAGAAGAAAACCTTCAGGCTTGTTAAATCTAATATTCCAGGTTTCTTATTTTGCATGACAGAGGAACTTCCCATGACACAAGCGGTACATAAGCCTGAATGCCTTGTCAAAGAGTGCTCCTCTCAGCTGCCTTCACATGGGTGTGAAAATTACAATAACTATTTATAACTAATAGCAAATATTGCTTATAGCACAGCATTATCTTTCCTCTGCATTTTTTTACTAAGACTCTAAATTAATGTAAAATATGACAATCGTTTGACCTACACTGCACCCTTCTGTAACCACATCACCAGAGGGAGACAAATAACACTGAACAGTTTTACCTCCTCTGCAACTTTCCATATTTCTTCATCATTCCACTGCCCATAAGGATCCAAATTCATCCGAAAAGTTCCAGAAAATATGAATACTTTCTACAAGAAAAAAGATACACAAATATATAGAGAGAGGTAGATAGGTAACTTAAAACATTGTATAAAGCATTGAAAATCACAAAGCATACAGAGAAAAGAATAACTTTCTGTGATTACCAAATAGAGCTTATTGCAGGTTTTTAATTTTTTTTTTTAAAGCATTATTCCAAAAAAGGTGTGACTTTAAAATCCTTATATAGTAAGGTTTTGGCAACTGTTTAAAGGAAATCTCGGCTGGTGTGAACCCCCAAATTTCAGCAGTTTTCATGATTAAAGGATTTCCTGTATTTTCATTTTGAAATAAACCTTTTAAAAACTAGTTTTGATACTTTCATATGTGAAACACACTCAAACAAATAAACACAAACCTGGCTAAACCAGTGTGCATTTCCACAATTTTGTTTTGAGAGAAAAAAACTATTGGATATTTGTCAAAATTCAGGGACACTGTCCTAAGTGGTTTTCATCAATGAATTTCCATTTTTCTAATCATCTGTAGCCAAATACACATTTCAGCATCATTCCCTGATATTTCACCATGTCCCAGTCCTATCTCCAAAGAGGTTTTTTTCCTCTCTCCCTGTCCCATCACTGAGACGTGACAGACCACGACCTGGGCCACCACTGCAGCAGCAACAACCCGCTCTGTGCTCTCTCCCTGCTCTGTCCCAGGGCTGCCTTCTGCTGCACAAGGTGAGGAGGATGCACATTTCCTGGCACTGAGAACACACCCTTCTCACACTGAAATTCACTACTCTGTTCTGCTTTCCCCATCAGTTCAGGCAAGCAGATTTAAGGGAACATCCCTTAGATACACATTTTGTAGCTCAAAAAGCAATGATTCAGACAAAATTAAATATTTGTTTAATCTCTTTTTGAATGGGGTGGGTATGTCAGATTCTGGTGGAAACAAGATTCTTCAAGGGACACTGAGGTAGTACAACATTTCTTAACAAGCCATTTTTTCCTATGCTGTAGAGTACACCTGCTATTTGTAGAAGGAAAACTTGCTCTCAAAGAATTTAAGTGTCTTTTTGAAAAATATTACCATTTGCATGCTCTTTCCTTGTACATACGGAACAAATACCAAGAGGAGAGATTTGAGACAATTATTTTCTTCTGCCTTTCAAAAGAAAATATTTATTTAGACAAAACACATTGAAATGCCAGTGATTCACAGCCACATAAATTCTTGGAGTCTTGGTTGTCAACCGCTACAAAAAGCAGTGAATGACTAGCTGTACCAGCAGAAAACAGCTGAGAGAATATAATTAGCAAGTGCTTCCCCAGAGTTTGGCCTGTCTAACACAATTTCCACCTGACCTAATCTGGGAACTTGGCATTCTTTCATCAGATTTCAAGGTGATTTGTACACATATTTATATTAATTATTTAATTATTATTAATTCAAAGTTTAAATGCTGCAGAGGAAAATAAATTACATTAATTAATTTGCTTGATTAAGATATGTACACCATTGCCAGTAACTTTTTTGGTACAAGAGAGAAGGAAGTACCTGATTCAAGAGACCACAGGAGAAAAGGAGCTGCCCCTTGGTGCCCTGCAGGCAGTGGGATGGGTTTAAGCGTGAGGATACCTTCCTGCATGGCCAGCATACACTGACTGAGCTGCAGCAGAGGCAGCAGCACACACAGCTAAAATTCAACCACTGAAGTACTTTTTGTAGGGACAAGGGGGAAAGAGCAGACTCTTCCCTTTATAATTGTTATTGTTAATGACAGCGGAAGCTCTGGGGAAGTACAGCACAGTCCTTTTCCCATGTCCTGCACTGGTTAGGTGGCATGAGCAAGGTGGCAAGAGCAGGGTGACATATTTGCAGCAGGATTAGCTTCTCCCAAGTAGTGGGTGTGGTGGAAACAACAATGCTGTGGAAACAGTGTCAGACGTGGGTTTGTTCACACTGTGAGTGCCATACATTTAACTAATGGAACAGGTATTTTCATTTCTCAGTGGTAAAGAATAGTTAACTGAACAAACCAGTTTTAAAGAAGATAGGGCTGAATAACATTCCTGCTGAAGTGCAGCAGGCAGAGCAATAAAGGGTACAACTTTCTTTGGAAGCTGCTGCTATTTCTGAGTTTTTGAGAAGCAGGGCACTAAAAGCAAGCTATTCCAAAAAGCAGGGTTGGGGTTTGTTTTTCCCCGCAAGGTAAATATTTCATTGTCCTGAATTCTGGTACTTCTTTCTCCATTTCAACACCTCCTTCCTCCCAGCTCACTAGAAATCACATAGGGTTCACTTGAGTAAATACCATGTGAGTCACATGGGCAGTTTAGAGTCTACTTGAAGAGAAGCAGAAATAAATCCCTCCACACTCTTAAAAACTAGAAGGCTAAATGAAAAAAAAACAAAAACAAAAACAAACCCTAAACAGAAATGAATCCCAAGGACTTATGTTGTTCAGAAATTTGGAAGAAGTAGAAATAAGGAGAGCATTGGAAGGAGGAATGGATGGCTGGGGAGACTGGCAGCAAGTCTGGAACCATCACCTTCTAGGTCACTTGTTCAAATTCACATAGGATGATAAAGGGTGTGATCATACAACAAATAGTTCCTTAGACCTGACATCCACCCACAAGCAAAACACTCTGGAACATAAATATGGTCATGTTTATGTTCTGACCACTCCAAATATTGTCAGTCAACCCTTCTGAAGGGCATTAATCCCCACCAGCAGCTACAGCCTCTACAGCTATTGCCTCTACAGCATGGCAATAAGCTTCCTATGTGATTGAAGTGCTATGTGGAAAATTAAGATCCTGCAGTATCTAAGCAAATGCATAGAGAAGAGTTAAGGATCAGTTGACAAAAGGCTGCTAAGGAGAGTGTCCTGGCTGTTACTGGCTGCTGCTGCTGCAGCCTGTGTGCAGTTCCTCAACAAGACCCATGGACCCTTCCTCCCACGTGTCCCAGGGCTGGAGAAGAAGTGCAACATCAGCTGGAACCAGAGAGCATCTCCAGGCACAGAGAATTATGAGCAACAACATCATGACCTTCATGTAGCCTTCTGTGCTTTGTCTGCATTATAGCAGCAGTATCAACATGAAACAAAATCAAGTTACTATGTGAATGCTTTAGTATTAGGTGCAGAGTTAGAGGTTTTGTTTTCAATGAGTGTCCCTTAGGGACTTTACACTGACATTAAAATATTGACAGACAAGAATAAGAGCACAGGAGCAATAAAAACCTGAAAGTTTTTTGGGACTTGTTCTGTAAAATTCTCCCTTGAAGATGCCAGAACATCTGCTTCCCACAGAATTGACTGGTAAACATAAGTGCTGTGCTCTTGTCAACACTGAGCCCACGATGCAGAAAGCAACCTATAGACTGCCCAAAGTGAACCCATGGGGTTGTTAATTCCTGTTCCTAGTTGCTCTGTGTGTGGGTCTGGTGCAGCAGACACTCCCCAATATGGTGATGCTGACTTGTCCCAATGCCCTGCAGGAACTCTGCCTCTGCAGGACCCTGTGGTACTACCCTGGGGAGTGGTACTGCTCGGCAGCTGCACCAGGCAGGACTGTGCAGGCACACCACAGAACAGCCAGCCCCATGACCTCCAAAAGTGAGTGGCCCTGAAGGGTATGATAAATAGTGCTGGAGACAGATTTAATTAACAAAGTGGGATAGCTGCTGAAAAACTGGAACTACAAGGATGCAAGTTGTGAAATTTCACTTGCTCAGTAAAATAAAGGAACAAAACTGATTATTTTTGGTGGCTGGCAGTCCCACAAACTGTAGTAATCTTGTACTCCATGCTAAGCTTGATTGTAACTCTTTGTGCAGTGTTTACATGCAAAAAACCAGTGTGAGATCCACTAGGATGCAGTGAAATAGCATTCAAGAAAACATCACAAGTCAACCCCTTCCTTGGAGTTAGTGGCACCTCATGGGTCTTAGGTTTCTCATTATTTTAATGAGAAATTGGCTGCAAGTCTCCTGTTTCCATTCAAAGCCAAATTTCTGATGGCATTTTCTCAATCTGACTCCATTAAACACTTCAGGATACAATCTGCAAGAGGACCTGTATACAAGAGAGCCTCATCCTGAAAACATGGTGGGCGAACGCATGCAGAAGAATCATCAGAAAGGTCTATCCAGAAAGAAGGGATGGTGGGTGCAAAGGTACTGCCTGGTGCTGCTGGTGCAATTTTTCTGCAGGACAATGACAAACAGCCTGCAGGAGCAGCGCTGTGGGCAGGCTGTGCTTCGGAAGCACAGCCATGTGAGAAGGTGCAGGAAGGAACTTCCTTGTGGGTGCTTCAGGAAACGTTTTATCCCTTCACACCACTACAAGGCACCGACAACCAGATCTGAGACACTGAAAGGAACAGGGGCTTTTGCCTTTGCTCTGGCTCAGTGTGATCCCTGACCACCCTGCAGGTCATTCCAGCACAGCCTGCATGGAGCAGACCGCAGCGCCTTAGAACACTGCGTGTCCTATGCAGTTGTGCATCAGGGCAGTTCCCACAGAGGAAAAGCACTTCTTTTCTAATTCATTGGGAAATGTAGGGTTAAGGAAGAGAAGGAGAATGTTGGAAAGTTTTCAGGAGGAAGCAGGCCTCAGGTAGAGCTCCATTCTCCTTTTGTTGGCGAAGCCTCTCCTGGACACAGCGAATATCCAGGTGTTGCTGCAGGTGAGCCTCCCAGGAAAGGAAAGACAACATTTTTTTTTCCATTCTGAAGCTGTAGGTGAATGGCAAAGAACAAAAGGCTCCCTCTGTTCTTCTGAGAAAGGCACGGTGGCATAAGCAATTTCTCTTTCCTGCTGGGCAAGTGCTGCTGAAAACTTCATTTTGTTCTGAATGTGGGAACTTTTGAGGCATAATGTGCAGTTCTTTGGCAAGGCTTTGGGACAAGAGCTATGAGCTGAAGCATGCAAACAGGCTGGCAACTCTCATGACCTTCCAGAGAATGGAGGGCTGGGATTATTTGGCATTGATCCATGTATCAGGGACTTGCAAACTGAACTAAATGTCTAATTTTAACAATGAACTAACAATGCACTTCACTAGCAGAAGGGCAAGTTAAACAGCTCATGTAATAAATATCTCCTGCATTTTGCTGATGCCTGCAGAATATTTTCTATACTATTAGTGACTCTATAGTGAGTACTCAGCTATGAGAATTATTCCTCATATTTTTCAGTGGGACAATGAGACTACTTGTTATCAAGCATCAGTTTTCTTTTCAGCCCATGCATTCCCAAGGACAGCTGGAGAGAGAAAGCAAAAACCCTGCTGGGCAACCACATCCCAAAGGGAGAAAGGACTGAGAGCAAAAGCATGACTGTGGGAGAGAAAAGGAAGCCCCTTCCAATACAGAAAGTTATACTTGGCTATATAGAAAAATTTTGCAGTGGAGACATATCTTGTACCGGTAAAAGCATCCTTCATCCTATACAGCCGTGCCTTGGAGGACAGCTCTGAAACATACCTGTCCTCCAAACTAACCAGGTGCAGTTCACTGCACAGCTACCTTGATCTGAAGGGGGGACTTTTTTTCATCCTTGCAAGCAACAATCACACTGCAGAACTAAACCAGCTTTAATAAAGAAATAAAAGTTTAAAGGAATAGATAGATATGAAAATGTTGAAGAGAAGACAGGAAGGGTGACAATAGGTCAGCTATCAAAGGCCAGCTTGCCAAGCAAGCCTCAGCTCAGCAGGCAGCATCTGACTGATAGAGCTCAGGCAAGAAATGAATGGAACCAGTAGAGTCACCACCGTTCTGTTGGGCTTGTTTTGCTGAAGGTGTAACGTGGAAGTGATGAAAGGGTCTGTTCTGGCAAGATCAGAGTGCTAAAAAATTACTGCCTTTAAGGAAATTTCAGGGCATGATTTTGGAAATGCACCGAAAGAGTTGTGCCTTCTTTGCACACCTACTTTAAATAAATGCCACTCAGGCTACTGTGGAATAACATTTTTGAAAGGGAAGCTATCACAACTCTGAACTGATAAACAAGTAGAAAAATTTAATTCTGAGTCCTTCTTGTGTTTGCAAAACATGGCAATAAAATTATGCAGTTCATTCCTTCAGTTTTCATCCCTGCCCTTGCAGTGAGCAATCTCCTTTTAATGTTACTGTATGCAGACAAAAACGTTCATTTTTCAGGCAGATAATCCACAACTGTAACTAATGCAAGACAGTGATCCAGTGTGGGGACATTGGCAAGGAACTCAGAAACCCTAGGTTTAACTGTTTGGTATCAGCCTGTCAGGGAAAACAGGCAATGTGCAGTATCCAGATGTTAACCATAACATGTGATGAAGGGCTTCAGAAAACAGCAGCTGAGAACAGTGAGTTTATTTTTTTCTTCAGGTGGAACAATCTTTTTCTGAATCACCATGCAAACAGCCTCAGAGGGGCAGGGATAAGCAGGTTAGAAACACTTCTGTTTGGCTGTGCTCTACCTTCCCATTTCTAGAAAAGTTCTTGTGTGAGTGGTATAGAAACCCTAAAAAGGCAAAAATTGCTGCAAATCATTGCATCTGTCCATCCATCCATCCACCCATGTCACTCCCCTTTTCACAAAATCTATGTTCTGTTTGTTTCTCAGCATACAAATAACGAATTTCCATCTTGAAGGTAACTACGCATATGTGGATACAGAAACAATGAAAATAAAGGCACAAAAATATACAAAAATCTCATTACCTGAGGAATCACTCCAAATGCCTTTCTCCATTTCTGCACGCTCACTGTGTTCCAGGAGACTCCATCAATCTGGATATCCCCTTCTGTATCCAGCAGTCTTAAAAATGCAAAAAGTAAGGTGCTTTTTCCTGAGCCTGTTCTTCCTAAAAGGCCTACCTGCAATGCAAATCATAAGAGCCAACATTTAATAGTGTTCATATATTAATCACAGACTAGGGCAAAAATCTTAATCTCATGAATGAACAAAGTCCAAAGGGATCTTGACAGGATAGCAAATGTCATTCAGTTGGGAGGGATAAAAGTCAATAGCAAGGGCTGAACCAAACACTGGGCCAGACTTCTTTGCTGTGTTAAAATTAACTAAGATGAAAAATCTGATAACCTACCCTTACCTGAAGGTCAGAAATTTGCTTATCTATTATCTCACACTGATTAGTCCAGCTCCTTGTGCATTTTCCCTTTCCTTTGCTATGAAACCCTCTTCAGCAAAATCACATCCAGCAGACAAAAACTAAGTAGGGAGTGCACTTGAATCACCCTGGTAAGCTACTCCATTTTCATATAATTGAAAATAGAGGGCCTAACTTTGATCACACCATGAATTTGTAGTGGGGTAGCTTGGGCCTGAGGCAGTGGTTACAGCACACACCATGCCATGGGGCACTCCCAAGCAGATGTGCAAGTTTTCAACCTGCCCAGTCGACGCTGACTTTCATGATCTCTAAGGTAGGAAAAAACATAATACATAGAATTTTTTTTTTTAAAAAAGCTGTTTTCGCCTTGTAGGGTTGCACTGACCAATTGCAGGAGCAAGCAGTATCTGCAGTAACCACCAGCAAACAGTGCAATATGGCTTTTCCAGCATCTGGCTTTCCATGGCTAATGATGTGCTGTCTGAGTGTGGTCTGCATTTGTGGGGCAACCATGCACATCTGAAGAAGAAGAAGGGGATTCTTCCTGCTGCTTGGCTTCCCTTAGGTATCAGTGCCTCAGGCATCCAAACCAGAGGAGCAGACTGTGCTTTGTTGCACCAACCCCTATCTACTGATTATCTCGGTTTGTATTCCAGGCTACAAAAAGAGTATGAGGGAAGACCCAGGAAACTACAGCCCTGTTAGTCTAACCTCAGTTCCAGGAAAAAATCATGGAGAAGATTATATACTGTGTACTACTGAAAGACATCTAAATAATAATGCAATCAGGCACAGTCAACAAGGTTCACAAAGAGAAAGAGTTGTTTAACTAATTTGACATCCTTCCATGCTGTGGTCACCTGCTACAGGGATGAAAGGAAGTTGGTAGAGGTAGTTTTTTCTCTATTTTAGTAAGACTCTTGATACTGTCCCTCACAACATCCTCCTGGACAAGTTCTCCAGCTGTGGGATGAGCAGGTTCACACCGCACCGAGTGAAGAACTGGATGCAGGGTTGTAGTGAATGGGCCTACAACTGGCTGGTGTCCAGGTATTCCCCTCAGCGCTCAATCCTAGGGACAGCTCTGTTCCATATATTCATCGATGACCTGTATGCAGGAGTCAAACGCACCATTGGCTAGTTTGTTAATGATACCAAACTGGGAATGTCTTGAGGAAATGAAGCCTTGCAGAGGGATCTAGATAGAAAGGAACACTGGACAATGATTAATGAAATTTAACAAGTCCAAATGTCAGATTCTGCACCTGAGATGGAACAATGCCAGGCTCAAGTATGATCTGGGAGAGGAGTGTCTGGAGAGCAGCCCTGCAGAGAGGATCTGGAGTTGACAACAGGATTAGCAGCTGCCAGCCAAGAGGACAGACACCAACCTGGGGTTCATCAAACACAGTATCACCATCTGGCCAAAAGGGGTGACAATCCTGGTCTCTTTAGCATTGATGCAGCCTCCCCTGGAGTGCTGTGGGAAGTTCTGGCCTCCACAGTTTACGAAGGATGTGACGGTCCTTGAACATGTCCAGAGGAGGGCAACAAAGCTGATGAAAGGGCTGGAAGGAATATCCTATGAGGAGTGGCCAAGGACTTGGACTTGTCTAGTTTGGAGAAGAGGCTGAGGTCCAACAGATCTCTTATCCCTGGGATCCAGTGAGAGAACATGTAGGAATGGTTCAAAGCTGCATCAGGGGAGGGTCAGACTGGACATAGGGAAGCATTTCTGTACTAAGAGGGTGGTCAAACTCTGGAACAGGCTTCCTAGAGGGTTGGTCAACGTCCCAAGCTTGTCAGCGTTTAAGAGGCATTTGGACAATGCCCTCGATAACATGCTTCAATTTTTGGTCAGTCCTGAAGTGGTCAGGCAGCTGGACTAGATGATTATTCCATTCTACTCTATTCTATTCTTTTGCATTCCATTCCACCCTACTCCTCAAAACAGGAGAGCTCTCCTCTTTGGTTTATATGTCCTTCTCTATGGGCCAGAGACAAATCTTCTCCGGTTTAAGATCTGGAGATCTTCTCCAGTTTACAACGGAACCCAGGGTACATCACCCAATTTGGAACATAGCCCTTGAAAAAAGGATCTTTGGTTTTACTGCTCTGCCCACTCTCTGTACAGTACAAAAGTATCTTTCATCTTCCATACTCCATTGCTTCACAGGATTTTCCAGGAAATAAATCCACCAGACTGCAACAGCACCTGCATCTCCATGTTCCAGAAATCACAGGTGTCTCTCTTTCAAATGCAGAGTGGCTTCAGGAAGTCAGAGTTCTGGGTTCAAAATTTTGGTGCCCTCAAACTCTGTAGATGAAACATTCAGTTCAGGTAAACCAAGACAGATCTACCAAATCTGGCAGAGACTGGTGATATCCAAAGTAGGAGCGAAGATCTGCCTTGTGGTTGAGGCCAGGGAGCTGTCACCAAACCTGTTGTCTCATCTACATGGGGCAGTTAAAATGTCCTCTTCATCTGTATGGCTCCAGCTCAGGAAATCACGACAACCTTTCTTGCTATCCCACCAAGGATGGCCCTTTAGCATGAACTTGAAGCCAAGTGTTAAACTTCTACCTAAATGCTGTCCTGAAACTAAAGCTCTTTCTTGAACGGAATGCCAAACGCACGTGAAGATTAATTAGAGGTTCATCAATCCTCTAAAGAATACAGCTGTTTGCGGTCTGTAATACGATAATGCAGGGTGGTGCAGAGCCCACATCGAACAGGCAGGATGGCACCTCCACCCTCTGGCTGCTGGAGCCAGCAGTGCATTACCCTTGGCACAGCAGCCAGTATTCTTTCATGCCCTGACTCATCTGGGTCAGGCTGCCCCCAGCACCTGCCCTCACCAGCAGGTTTCCCTCTTCCCAGGAGAAGGCGGAGGATTTCAGGCACAGGAATATAACTTGGAGAACTGCTTTATACATATTTTATGGGTATATTCTCCTCCTTATGGCCAACAAACATCCTCACTGTGTTTCAGTGAGCTGTAAATAGCCTCAACAACTCTAGGATAACTGAAACAGGTTTTTCTTGCCTTTTTTTGTTTGTTTGTTTGTTTGTAGTCTAAGATGAGCTCTTTTTAAGAAGAGACATAAGCCCTTTCTGTTATTGAGGTACTTTAGATGATACTTCGTTTTGCAATGATTGCATTTACAAAACTACTGGACTCAAACTCCCCATTAGTCATTGAATAGGTTTATAATGACAATTCTATAGTTAAGCTTAATGGAATTCAGAACAAACACAACAAAACAGTGACTTACCCTCTGCCCTGAACTTATTGAGAAGGAAATGTTTTCTAACACAGCAGATCCTCCTTCACCATATTTGGCCGTAAGGTCTTTCACAGTCATTTGGCCCCCGGATGGCCAGTTCTTCTCTTCCCTCACATGCCTGTTTACAATTACAAGAGCATCTGAAAACTGATTATTTTTCTGTGGTTTAGTGCTTTTTGTCTCTTCTGTTGGCATGTCAATGAATTTAAATATTCGCCCGACAGACCGCATCTGCAAATTAAAACAAATAGTATTCTAATTGTAATTAATCCTTAGCTATCAAAACAAATGAAATAAAATTATTCCTAATTTGTAGCCAGAACAGTGAGTCTCTTTCCTGTGTAAGCTATACTATGATAAAATTTTCAAAGGTAAGATACTTCTTGTACAGAGCTCTAGACTGACAAAATCACAGAATGTTCTGAGTTGGAAGGGACCCCCAAGGATCGGAGTCCAGCTCTTGCGTTAATGGCCCATACAGGGATTGAACCCATGACCTTGCCGTATTAGCATCATGCTCTAACCAACAGAGCTGATCTCAGGGTATCCATTGTGCTTGTACTACTGGCATTGGTCAAACATATGATTCCTCTTGCTTCCTTTTTAAATGGACACAATAGCTCTTTCTAGCTTTAAAAATGCATTTTGAAAACTGCTGATGACTTATATTAACCTGATAACCTGACTAAACGAAGTATAATCATAAAAGCAACTTTGGTGACTTAAACTCCTTCCTCCTGTATGAGGTTGCCCCAAACCTGAAGTTTCTTCAATAATGACGGATGTCCAAAGATCTGCAGACTGCATGGAATTTGAAAGATACAAAGCAGTAGCATCAAGTAAAGAGGAACTATCATCAGACAGTAACAGCTGACTATTTATGAGTAATTATCTATAGTTTAAAAAAATTAAGCAGGAAGTTCCATGATAATTTTTTAACTGCAATTATATAAATTAGGTGAAATAATCAAGTCTTGTAATTCATGAACTTCAGAGAGAAGTCACTAGTAGCAGTCTTGGTGAATTTTCAAAGGAACATGGGACTAGAAAAGGTCCTCTTGATCTTATTTTTATTAAATGCATCAATGGTCAATTAGTAAATAGTTAATTCATGTCCTTCACTACAAATTCACTGCTCAGGTGGTCAGATAACATTTTTACTTCGTGGACCACTTTGATGTTATAACTTTATGAATTTTAAATTCTAAAGAATACTTTTTCTTAGTTGCTTTCCCCATTCATTTATGGAGGGATACCTTAGATCCAGTCACACTTTGTTCCCCAGGACTAAAGAAAATCCATGTTTAAGCCTCTTTCTTAACATATGCTCTTCTCCAAACACCTCAGTTCAAATCAAGCTTTCCTGTCTAAATAGGATGTACATAGCATTTTGAATTATGTTTAACAAGGACATTGTACAAATGCATTAATACTTCCCTACCTATCTTAGGAATATCTCCATTAACACATCCTAGGATCATACACTCTTTTCTTCACAGTCACATCTTACAGTCACCCTCTGATTGAGGGGTGGTCAGACAAGCTTTCCTCTTAGACATTTCTAACCAAGGAGATCCTTACTTACAACTGAGGTTATTCTTAGCAGTCCCTAAACTCAAGCCATTGGACTTTGGTTACTGAAATCTATTTTACACCTGACATTTGAGGTCACCTAATACCTTTCAACTCCCAGGGTCCTTCATGCCAATGCTGCCTTTCAGCTTTGTGTCTTTGGCAGATACCTTCAACATTTTTTTTTCTTAGTTGAGAGCATTAAAAAAAGATTAAAACGCACTCAGTCACAAATCTAATCTCAGTTGAGCAGCCTCCGTACACCTTAATATGTACAGCTTAATGCCATTTCCTTTCTGTCCAACTCATTAACTAGTTTACAGTTCTTGTAATAATCCTGGCATCCTTCTTTTATGTAATTCCTGAAATAGAGCCAGAGCCAGTGCTCTCCTGAAGGCAAATGAGATCTACTACAATACTTTTGTCTGGAAAAAAAATCATCAAGCACATTTAGCAGGTTAGTGTGATCCAACCCCAACATCAGCAAACCTGAGTAACTTCACTATACAAGCACTACATTTTTAATTAATTCTTAAAAGTAGTTTCTAAAGAAGGCTGCCATCAGACTAACAAACTGACGGTGGCATCAATGATTTTCCATTTCTCCTCCTTAATCAAAAAGTGACAGGCGTTATTCTATCACATGCCACCACCACCCACCACTGCCAGCTTGTTGGAACCATTTAAAGTGGCCATTACCAGATTTCCAGGTTCTCACCCAGTTCTTTCTGAACCCTAGGATATGATGCCTTGTCCTACCTGGTCTGGGCAGTATTGTTCCAGTCTAGTTTCACATGTTTAACTGCAATGTCCAACAGCAGAACCCAAACACACCTAGTTGAAGACACCAATGGAGTTGGATGGACCGACTCACAGGTGGTGCATGTGTCCCTCCACAAACTACAGAGGAAATTTAAGGAGACCAGGATTCTAGATGGTTTTGCATATAATTCCCACCTCAGATATTGTAAATCTGATTTCTACTTTCTGCTCCACTTTCAACTCCACAATTTAGACACTGTCCATTTACTGAAAATGGAGAACAAGCATTTATCTAGATTTTGAGCCACTTGCAAGCCTAACTACAATTTTGATTAATTGTTTTTATATTCCTTCTGCAAAGTGTTTTTACTTCATGTATTACCATTCCTTTCTGCTCTTCAATCTAGACTGAAATATTGCTGTGTAGATTTTCCATGTGGAAGCAAATTTATACACAATGCAAAGAAATACTGGTATCATAGCTTACATCTCAGTATCCTGAAACGCAACAAAGATTTAAAAAGCATGCTAACATCCAAATCTAGTGATTATAATTTCCATGTCAACCATTGTGCAAGTTGGAAAGGCATGGCCATCATCATACTGATGTACGTATGTCATCTCATTTTGGTGATACCAACAGGAAGACCTTGGATCAGACTGACTATTTTCTCCTTGTCTGACTGACTGCTGTAAATCTCACAATGCATTTACTTTAATTGGTGTTTGATGGTACATTTGTTTTCAGAAATCTTATCTTTATAGACATATAGTCACTTCGGAAATGAAGGTCTTTCTTCCCTTCATCATGAGCTGTGAATGTTTGTACAGGCAGAGATTCCCCATAATTTCCCAAGAGATCATACCACACACTAGCTAATATCTGCCATGAAGCCAGCTGGACTAAAAGTCTTCCCATACAACAGAAAATTTCATCCCCATGTCCCAGCTTCCCTGACAGATCTACCAGTCACATAGGCAAATACTTTAGACAGTTTAATATTTTTAAATCAATTCAGAAGGATGCTTTCCTTGTTCTATACTTTGAATTATGAGTAAGATCTAGGCAGAACACAGCACAAATGTCGGTAACATTTTAAAAAATATCCATTCTTCCTTTCACGGGTAGAAATCTTCTGTCATTCACAATGACAGGTATGGTGTAGGTGACAGAAGTTTCTTATCCATTATTCCCATCAGCAATGTGCCTGCTACATTCACATTCTTTAACCAACGCTTTTGAATAAAGGAGTGTATTTACTACTTCCATCTAAAACTGCCTAAAGTATAATACACTATTTTTAGCCCTGCCTAATTGTATTTTACTGAGATTTTAATAACAATGGAAATTCTTTAATTTATTATGTCACTTAAACTCTTCTTAACATTAAAGAAAAATTCATAATATAATTATGTAATGTAAATTTCCAGAAGATGGGAGAAGTAACTATTTTAAAAGTACTCTAATACAATTAATTTAATCAGGCTCTCTATCCTCTTCTGCTAAAAAGAGAAGTCACCCTCTCCAGACCACACACACAGAGTACTCAATGGCCATGTTGCAAGACATCACCTCCTCACAAAGATGCTGCCTGGAAAGTGCAGTGTATAATTGAGAGATCCCATGAGAGGCTGGTCCAACGGTTCATGTTGTAAAAAACCCCTGTGCATTAAGTCACTGCAAAAACTGGCTCTGTAGGCAGACTATATGGTTTTACTGAGCTTTCACATCTACCTCTGTTAAATTGTGAGTACACTTATAGGACATATACTTCTCTTTGGAACTTGAAAAATATAGTATTTAGTTGATGTCAAACTTGCACTGAATTTTTTTCTCTTTTTCACACTGTTGTGCAGGCAGGCAGAAAAGAAAATATTCTATGTTACAATTTTTTTTTGATTCTGTTCTTTTACAGATGACCAACACCTCACTTTGAGAACTGTCATTCAGATGCAGATTTTACAGTCAAGTATTTAGTAAAAGGCATATTAATGTCATGCCTTAAATTAAAAAAAAAAAAAAAAAGAAAAATCGATTGAACTGGCTAGAGGAGAAATAGTATGGGAAAATGAAAGCAAGAAAATCAGCATTATTTTTCACAGCTGTACTTTTTTCACTTGGTCTTTTTCTCCACCTTGTTCTACTTTAATTATTCAGCGTCCCTGATGTTGAGGGTGGGGCACCATGAAGTTTAACAACTTTGGTTTTAATACCTTTTGGGGGCATTCTTTTTATATTTCCTTACATAAGCAACCTTGGCAACAGTAAAAGCATGGCATTTTCTCTTTCCTGAAAGGAACTGTCCTTCACAGTTAAAGTCCTGCTACTGCACTATACACAACAGTGGAGGAGGAGGTTATAAAGCATTAAAATAGTTCACTGGGACTAGCTGATGCTTACCTGTGAAAGGAGCACTTACTGAAAATCTTATTTTCTATTTCCTTATGAAGGAAAAAAAAATGAAATACTGCAAGACTGCCTAGAGGGATAAGAAAAAGACTGAAAACCAACTAGAGGGAGATTAGCAGAAATTATCAAAAGTGGAACAATAAATTTCATCTAACTGGTAGCTTTAAGTGAAACAATGGATAGCTGTCAGAGCGATCATATATATTTGGGGATTTAAAAAATAAAAAAAATAAAAAAGCAAAGCAGATAAAGTATCAGGGCTGTAGAAAAGGAAACACCAAAACCATTATACCACAATGGGGTTTTAAGAGACAATAGGGATTTTTCAGTTAAAGCCAAGCCAGTTCAACAGAAATTGCTTCAAAGACAGTATCTACGTATGTAAAAATAAAACCCAACCTATAAAATCATATTACTTCAATATGTGTGCCAGTGTCAAGATGGAGATTGTGTGGAATAAAATCAAATTTACTATCTACCCATCTTTTTGACTAGTAATTATTACAGTACATTTTTCCTTTTTTCACATGATCTTGCTTCCCTGTTCTCCTGTCTTCCTGCCCTTCTGTTTTCATTTATTTCACTGATGTCCTGTACCTTGAATATCTTGTAAAACAACTCAGCAGGAGCTTGGTATTATGTACTAAGTTCAGCCGCTAGTCCTTTGGACATGGCCTGCAACCATTGTAGAAACCTCCAGCGTATCTGACAATCAAAGTGTGCTCCCTACAAATGTGCTATTCACTTAGGCACGCTTGCCTGCAGACTTGTAAGCACAGATGTCACAGCTGCTCAAGGAAGGGCAGCAGTGATGTCATCTAGAGTGGTGCATGTATATCTATAACTGGAGACACACAGAGATGTGTCAATTCTTGTCAATCTGGTCCTGTGGGGAGCTTCAAAATACCCGTTGAGAGAAACAGAGTATAACCAAACAGACTGCTAAGTCAGGCAAAAGTCTGCAGTACATCTTTAACCAAATAATTGTAAAATACTTCAAAGAGGGAAGTGCTAAATGCAGAGATTACAGAGTAGGAAATAATACACCTGCATCACTCAGTGAAGCAGTTTTATTATCCTGACACCATTAAGATATTCTTATCTGCTTGTGCACAGGAGCAGCTTTTGAATGTCGGGAAAATCATCCTGCCAGCAATATCTATTTGTCATCTGGGATACCTAAAAATTCATGTAATGCAGGTGGGTAGTTATCCACTGCTAAAAGATGTCCAGGGGATCCACCTACAAACTGATGTACTTTAGAAGGCTCTCATTAATATAATATAACCAGCGCTCTGGTGCAGTGATTTAATATAGAGCAAAGTACTCAGAAACATCTAGAGCAACTTGAGATTTCTTTTTCAGGGAAAAGGGAGTTACATCCTTATTGCTACTAATAGATGACATTTTAATATTATTGTATTTTTAAAAAGGAAAAGTTCTTCTTTATCAAAACACTGGTGAGTTGAGCATCTTTTGAATTCTACAGTAAAGAATTCCTGTTGCTCTTGTGAAACACTTTCAGTTTGTACTAAGCCATGTAGCATGTATAGAGATTGTTACACTTAGAGTGATCACGTAATACCTTACAGGCTAAGACGAGGTTTACAAATGAGAGCCAAATGAACATTGTTGTCGCTGTTGCATTTCTGGGAGGCTGACCTACTAGAGAGCAGCTCTGCAGAGAAGGACCTGGAAGTCCTGGTGGATGAGAAGCTGACTATGAACCAGCAGTGCCCTGGTGGTCAGGAGGGCCAGTGGTATCCTGGGGTGCATTGGGAGGAGTGTGGCCAGCAGGTCGAGAGAGGTGATCCTCACACTGGTGAGGCCACATCTGGAGTGCTGTGTCCAGTCCTGGGCTCCTCAGTACAGGAAAGACAAGGAGCTCCTGGAGCAGGGCCAGCAGAGGCCACAAAGGTGATTAAATTAAGGGTCTGGAGCATCTCTCCTATGAGAAAAGGCTGTGGGAACTGGGCTTGTTTAGTCTGGAGAGGAGAAGACTGAGAGGGGATCTCATTAATGCAGATAAATATTGCAAAGGCAGGTGTCAAGAGGATGGTGCCAGGCTCTTTCAGTGTTGCCCAGTGACAAGATAAGGAGAAAACACAAGAAGCTCCACCTTAGCATGAGGAAGAACTTTATGCTGAGGGCAGCAGAGCCCTGGAACAGCTGGCCAGGGAGGTCATGGAGTCTCCCTCTCTGGAGACACTCAAACCCCACCTGGACACATTCCTGTAACCCGCTCTAGGTGACCCAGCCTTGACAAGGGGGTCAGACTAGATCATCCAGAGGTCCATTCCAACTCTTAATGATTCTATGATTCCGTGATTTACCGACGGCCCATTTTACTTCATTATCAGTCACATAACTGCTGTTCAGCACATCTGGTAGTTACAGCAATAAAGCCCTTTCACAAAGTGCCCCTCAAGGTAGGCTGTTCTAACAAGCAGAGAAAGAGCCAGCATAAAGCATTTGGTGGATAGAAAAAAATGTGCCCCTGAATAGCTGTCAGCTTTCTGGACTATCAGCAGTCACATGTGTAAACAAGAGATTAGTTGTAAGTGGTTAATTCCCAGTTCGGGGACTCTTAAAGATTTCCTTCAGGATGAGCCTAGTTGAATTACTTATTTAAAAAAAAGTATGTTGAACTGCAGATATTGCTTCACTGTCATCATCTGCCACAACTATATAGTTTTAATATGACAACTCATTTAATCAGGATTTAACGGTCACCAAGATATGCTGTAAACTTTTTTTTGTTTTGCAATACTGAAATGGTTGGCTCAAGAAGCTAAGTTAGGGTTCAGAGAAGGTATGACTGGATGTAGGAGATTTTTTTCTCAGAAATTTTTTTTTGTTTATAAGAGTACTGTATTTTGTTACATGAATTCTGTCTAAAATAAATTCTAGAATGACTGAAATAAAAAGAGATAAGTAACTACTACATTTTAAAATAACATACAAAATTTTCATACATTTAAGCTAACTTATGATAAAAAGTGTAAGAGAAAACATACTCTTTTAGGAGTTTACTGTCTGCTTCTCATATCTCAACAAATAGGTGATGATGAGTTAACCCTGTGAAACATTCTGTTTTAGACCTAATCCTACCTATTAAAATTAAAGGGGTTAATATGTGTAAAGCCTTATGTTAGATAATATTTTGCATAAAACCAGAAAAAGACTCCCAGGGAAGTCTAGAGCAGATTTTTAAATCGCTATTGATACTGGATAAAAAGAACTCAAAAACATCCATCATGACCTGCTATGCAAAGCCCTTAGGTAGACCAAGGAAGGTATATTATATACATATATATTAATCACAACAAAACAACTCCAAGCCTTTTTGAAGTTTTCCCATCACTGCTACATCTGCAATCTGAATCCTCAAATACAAGTATTTGCTGTTGCCTATTCTAGGCCAGGAAAATTTTTGATCACGGAAAAACTCAGTTTATGCTGTACCAAAGACAGCAGGTTGGTATCAAAGATATGAGGGAACTTTTCTGACACATCTTCCTGATATCCAACTCTGAAGATAATTCAATGCACAACTATAATCAACAAAATAAGGCAATTCCTCAAAAGAAAGCACACCACGGTGCATTTTATGCTTACCAAACTATCAACATCTATGCTTGAGTTTACAGCCCACTGCAAGGTTCCCATGATGTTCATAGCTAAAGTAAGAATAATTCCAACTCTACCCGGTCCATCACCTGTGGAGAGAAAAGAACATTCAATCTCTATGCAAATAAAAAGTCAATAGAAATCAGAAAATTAGTGCATATATCTTAAAATGTATATTCATACTGTCTTTTATTTCATGGAAAAAACATGTATTTGTTAATCATACAAAGGACTGAGAGCTTAATCGCCAGCTAAACACCTGGCTTTGGCACTGAATTCACTAGAAACCCTAATCTTGCTTTGGCAGAGGAAAAAATGAAATCTTGGTACATAAGGTGTAAGAAGAATCAGGTCTCTGTAATCTTGATTTGACTTCCCTTTTTCCAACACTTATGAGCCTGTGAAATGACTCTAACCTAACTAAAACACCATAAACAGCTAACTTTAAAAATCAAAATAGTTGCACTGAGTTACATTTTCATTTCTTCAACAAATAGAGGACATCTCTTCCTTACTGTTTCACAAAGATGCAGATATAAACTCCTTAGTTTTAATTGTCTGTTGTAACAAGCATGGGATTTCCCACGCATTTTCCTTTACAAGTTCATAAAATACAATACAAACATTTAACCCACTGTTGATTTTTGACCTCACTATGTGTTAAAGACAATTGAGAATTTAAGCCAAATGTCTTTCCATGATTTCTCCATTTCTTCTATGGTTTTCTTCAGCAAACCTTCTCCTCTTTTTCTTATAGACATCTTGTTATCAGAGTAATTACAGAAATAAGCAATAAAAGCAAAATATTCTTCATGAAAGCTGACAGATTCAGAAAAGGAATTTAGTGCTGCTTCAAGGGCCTGTTATATGTAAGAGTAAAGGTTATAATGGTGGCAAGACAACAAATTTTAGTATTTCAAAAAAATGCTTCTAACTCCCTTTCTCAAGTAAAATACCCAGAAAAACAGTAACACAAGAAATGGTTTTCCTAAAAACCCCAAACTAGTAAGGGCACAAAGTGAGATATGAGAAGGGTAGCAGAGGATATTGTTTTCCTATGAATTTTAGGGGAACTAAAAGTCTCTTTAGTAACAAAAGTATGGTAGCTGTCTATTTTCATACAGAAGTATTGGTGTGGCTCATTATTTTATAAGGAGAGCTTCTCATACAAGGAGCGTAGCATTTCATAAACTATACAATATTTGATAAATTGCACGTTTTCACATAATTCCTTTTCATCACTGAAGTACAATTCAATGAAATTTGAATATTATTGAATTTAAAAACCTCCTCCACAAAATCAAGAAATCCTGGTTCATCAGTGACCATAGTAGTGAAACTTCATCCAGATGCTGCACACGAAGTTCAGCGTAAAATTTGGAGACGCAGAACAATGCCCAAACATAACAAAAGCATAGTGAATTAAGACCTGTATTTTTAATTTACTGTAGTAATCTATAGGTGAGTTTTTCCACAGAACAGAATTATTCCAACCTTTCAAGGACATCATTCTCCTACTCTCTGCTTGCTGGAGGCTGGCTACACCTGGCCGGTCATGGGCACCACTTCAGATACAAGTAAGACAGCAAGACAGAATGCAATTCTCATTCATGTACTGTGTTTACTAGGAGTGGTAAGTCATTTTTGAGGGGATTTTGAATGGAATTTGTGAAACTTCACATAGGAAAATGGGTCAGTGGGTTGGCAATTAAGGAACTGGATGACTATTTCTGTTATTAGTGTGGCTTTAAAAACTCATTAAAACTCTGCATGTCTTGGCCATTTGCAAGTGAGAGGAACATTAAGTTCTATTTCCTAAAAACCTTTGAGCTATAGAAATGATAACCAACACCCAAACTTCTCATTACAGTAATGTGGTTTAAAACACGTGATTACTTTTACAGCAGTTACAGTCAATAAAAGGAAAGTTCTGTTTCTTCAGTTATTATTTTCAGATTAATCCCTTTCATGCATCTTCTACAACATCAGACTGCAGATAATTATGGTGTAATTTCTATTTGAATTAAATTGTGTTTACCATTATGACATACTTAAATCAGACTCCAACATATGCTAGATTTTGTAAGTTTATTTCCCTCAGACATTTCTAAAGCTGAGCTGCTAAAGAGAAGCAGAAGGCTTCCATTTCAGTACTCAGGTGAAGTTACCATACCTGTAGTTATGATAGAGATAAATGCCACAGCAACGAAAAAGACAACAAAAATCATTTCTATCCTCATCTGGAACCAGCGCAGTGTTGACAGATAGAGGAACCAGTTTGCTGTGTGTAGGTTTAGGGCTTTGTGAAATAAGGTCTCAAAATACGGCTGCCGTCCAAAAGCTCTCAGTGTCCATAGGCCTTTTAAGCTTGTAACAAGATGAGTGAAAATTGGACTCCGAGCTGTAAAGTGTTTAAATTAGAACAACACAAACATGCATAAGCAAATACCTTTGATATAACGCAAACATCCCCCCCCCTCCAATGCTCTAACTCACAGCAGCGTTAACTATTCCCAGTGTGTAATTTACATATGTTGCTGGAGTACATGACTGATGTAATCCCAGCACAGGATAATCAACAACAGTTTTTGCAAGAATGGCTGAAATTGCATTGACAGGAAGGGATCACATTAATTCTTCATAGTTAGCACACTACTTGGGGAAGCTTCTGGCCTTCTGTAAGATGCCACAAGAGAAAGGCTGCTCTTCCCCAGCCAAAATCAATTCCTGATAATTCTGTAATATCAGTAATTCTGATAACTCCATCACGTAAAGCTTTTCTAGCACAGGCAGAGTACTTTAATGGTGTGGATTCAAGTGTGCTGGCATGGCAATTTTAAGCAGATCTTGCATTAGATATAAAATGGCGAACCAATGCTGGATCCCTGTGAACATCAAAGGAATTTAGGCTTAGATCTGAGGAACTTCAGAATTACACTTAAGCAAAAGGGAAGAGGATCATCACTGTCTAAGGCTCAGGACTGATCTGCCAAGGATCTGTCAGTTCGTTGTAAAGCCAGGCAGCAGTGCCTGGTTCTGCAAACTCGCACTTCAGAATGAGGTTTTCAATTTTATTTGGAGCATTTTAATCTCTTACTGGGGGGAAAGGAAGGAAATTTAGGAAATAACTTATTCAGAAATAAGAGTTCTTTGCAATCAAGATATATCCATTGTAAATTTTTCTTACAATAAAACAGACTCAAAAGGCACATATCAAGTCTGACCACAATTTTGTAAGTTACATTTACTATCAAGAAAACTGTGTGTCAGGCCTTTATTTGTTTTCAGCTGCAGTGGTGATAAAGCCCATCTTTAGAAAAATACCTTCTTTATTGCTCTCTGGCAGCAGAGCACTCAGTATTGGCTGGATCAGTAACAGCCCTGACTTTAAGGAGATGTGTGTTCTGCTCCCAGAGACAGTGTCATCTTGCAAGAGAAAAGGCAAAAAAAGAGGAGAAAGGGTGAATCACTTCTCAATTGATTTGTTGTGGATTTAGAAGTCTACCAATTTTGCTGCTCCTACCTTCAGATTCCAGTTGTTTCAGCTGCTGAGAAGTGTGGAGGAAGTATGCCCTTAACAGAATAAAGGCTGCTATCACAGGCACTGATGCCAGGAAGATGTAGGGTTGTAATATTGAGACTACTGTTATAGCGCCAATCACAATCAGTATTAACTGTAGAATGAAAGAAAAATACTATTGATACAGTAAACTTGTAATTTTATAGACTAGAGACTGGTGATGAATCTCCCTCCTGTAGCAACTATGTATTGTTTCAACAAACATAAAGTGCTAACCTAAGCAGGATTTGCAGCTGAGAACAAACCTCCATGAAAAGATCACAAATAACTTGGACCAGACCTATAACCTGTTGGAAAGCTGCCACCTTTGCTAATAGATGAAAGAAGTGCTTTCTGCAGTACAATCAGTACTGCAGGTTTCTAAATGATGAAGCCACACAAAAACAATGGCAGCTAGGCACTCACTGTCCAGTTAAAATTTTAAGAATGACACCTGCAATATCTGCAGTCACCCACCAAACCTACCAGTGCTGCCCCTGCCTTGTCTGGACTGGGTGTCAGGAGCTGAGTGCCAGTCTCCTGCAGTTTTGCTGAGGAACAGAAAAAGTGGGAAGTCATACTCCATTGCTTGCTCTAGGGACTGTAACCACATATGACACTGGCACTACTACTTGTCCTGATGAGAAGACAGACAAATTAGCAGTTTCAGAAGAAGAAAAAAAATGGTGGTTTAAGATGACAAATGACTCAAAAGGAACGAAATCATTCCAGAGTTAATCTATTTAATGCACCAGAGACTACTACCATTCTACTCATTCTCAGTAGCTCCAGACAGATTTAGTTAAATCAGGTCTTGATCTTTAGTCTAGAAGCACCTTAAGCACCTAGACTGTTTTTGTCTCATCTCTAAATCTAATGAAAATCAAGTATATCAGTGCACATAGAATAGCAAAGTTCTGCTTTGTATCAGGGTGTTAATTTTAACACTAAACAACTACTTCAAGCCGCAAACTTACCAGGATAAACAAGCTGCAAAAGGACAATTTGGACAAAACGATGAACACAGCATTGAAACATCACTTCAAATGACCAGTCAGCAAAGAAAGAGATGAAAAGCAAAATAGTTTTCACATGAGGAAGAAACCCACAGTTGGTGCTTTTGCTACTACATCCACATAAATTCAAGCGAGGATTTAAATTTCCAGTACTCCAAGTTAGAGGTCTTTCATGAGCAGGTAAGCACTTTCTATATTTCCTACATTATTTTTTCATCAGAAATCTGAGTAATACAATAGCAACACCAAAGTCTTTATAAAAAAAAAATAAAATACTGCAACTGCTGAAGTAGCTAAAGGAGGAATGGCTTTAAACGGAAAGAGTGTAGATTTAGATTAGATGTTAGGAAGAAGTTCTTCCCTGTGAGGGTGGGGAGGCACTGGAACAGGTTTCTCAGAGAAGTTGTGGGTGCCCCATCCCTGGAAGCGTTCAAGGCCAGATTGGATGGGGCTTTGAGCAAACTGGTGCAATGGAAGGTGTCCCTTCAGAGAGATTGAAACTAGATGATTTTTAAGGTCCTTTCCAACCTAAACAATTTTATGATTCTATGATTTCTTTTACTATTTTCCTCATTTCTCTTAAAGGAATGGTGACACACGTAGGTTATGCTTGTGCAGGTTGTATAGCACTGGTCTGCAGCAATGCAAGCATGAATTTGTGTTTACTCATTACGTCAAACCGCAGAATTTAATAACACTTGTATCTCTAATACGAGCTGTTCAATTGATATTGAGCCAGGTTATACAGCTCTCACATTACTTGAGATTAAAGTCACTCACTGACTTATAATTCCGGTTTCTGTCACGTGCATCACCATGATTCCACATTGCTCTTCCTGTGGGAGTTATCTAAAATGGTGAATATGAAAATTTGTGTTATCTCATAAACTCCATACACAAAATAAGTGTAAAGTCAGACAGAAGATGATACCTTCTCTAAAAAGGCAGAAGCAAAAATCTAAAATACAAGTCAACTATATTGGCATATGGTTAGGGAATGGCAGCAGAGGGATCACGCAACCCACTTAAGAGCCACAGTGCTGTGCTGCAGTGACCCCAGATCCTGAGCTTTCAGCCCTGGGACAGAGGCCAGGTGGGGAGACATGCTCCAGAGTTTTCCAGTTTGGAAAATGCAGCTGGTGGTAGAGACAGCAATTCAGCAAGGGTTCAGAGTGGCAATGACTGCACCTGTCAGTTTGACTAACCAACAGGAGTTTATTACTTAGGGAAAACCTACAATCATAGGCATAAATGTTCCACAAGTTCACTATGATGTTTAGAGTGTGACTGTATTAAACCTTAGGGACAAGAAATAAGTGCCAGAATCACCTCACATGAAGGATCTCCAAGAAATGATGACTCCACTGCAAGCAGTGGTAGAAGACCAAGGTGGATATTAAGAGTAGTGTTGCAACATAGAAGGAGGCAGTGTTCCTACACAAGCAGTTAGCCACAGTCATCTGCCAGCTTGTTCTCACAGAGGAGGGACCAGCTCTACAATTTTGTGTCAAATTCTCAGGGAAGTCAAATGGATGAACTTAGCAAACATAAACTGAAGGTTAGCAGAGACTGTCTCCATCTCTGCCAGGCTCACATTGAGGCATCCCTGCACAGCCAAAGTTTTCTGCAGATCTCTGCACATGGAAGAAATAACCACATGCACCTGTACAGGCTGGAGGCTGGCTGACTAGAAAGCAGCTTTGTAGAGAAGGTGTTGGGGGCCTGCTGGACCATGAGGCAGCAACATCACTGCAGTTAGGGAGGCCAACAGCAGCGGTGTCATCATCAGATCCAGGAAGGTGATCCTTCCCCCCACTTTTCAGTACCAGTGAGACTGTGCCTAGAGTGGGCTCTTCAGTATGAGAGAGATGCAGACATACTGGAGTGAGTTCATTGAAAGGTCTGGAAGATCATAAAGGGACTGGAGCAACTCGCATACAAGGACAGGTTGATAGAGTTGGGTTTAGCCTTAAGAGAGAGTTTAGGGGGACCTCAGCACTTTGTATAACTATCTGGTGGTATTTATTATATTTATATAAATTATAAATGTTTCTGTATATGCAATTTGTTATAACTTCCATATATTTAAAAATTATATTCTGTTTATATAAATACCACTAGGTATTTCTTGTGGAGAAAATGTGCCTGAGCCAAATTCTCTACAATGGCACACACTCGGAAGATAAGAGGCAATAGGCACAAGCTGAAATGCACAAAATCCCATTTAAAAATAAGAAAAAACACTTTCATTTTGGGGATGGTCAAACACTGGAACAGGTTACTTACAGACCTAGTGGAGTTTTCACCCTTTGAAATACCCCAGTTACAAGTTGGCCTTGAGCAACCTGCTCTAGTTGAACCTGCTTTGAGCAGAGGGGTTGGAGAAGTTCCAGGTCTTAGGTCCAGAGGTCCCTTCCACATTCTGTGACTCTTCAATAATCAGCATAGAAGGAAAAAGTCCTACATATAGCTTTATTGTTGACTTTGTTCGTTATCAGAGTCCATGAAAGCTTGAAGTTGCCAAATAAGTCTGAATCTATGGAGGATCAGAAGGAATTTTTTATGAAGGAATGACTAGTAAATTGATTCAAGACAGTGGGTAGGTTTAGTGATCTTCAACAGAAGAACCTGAAAAGACAGGGCAGCTTATCATGCATGTCCAGGAGCCTCTGCAGGTGTGACTGAGGAGAGAGGTGAACCTATAGGATATTAGAGCATAGGTAAGCCTCTGCAGGGCATCAGAACAGAAAAGCCGAATGTTGGGATTTTCTTATTCTTGAAAACATGAAACATCAGTTTCTTGTAGAAAGTGTGAAATGTAGAGATAGACTGACTAACATAATTCTGGAATAACATCCCCATGGTAGATCCAAAATACCAGAAACAAAATGGCCACACCAGAAAAGGCAGCAGTGACTCCTGATCACAGCAAAGATTATCTTAATGATTCAGAGTCTCAGTGTCCATGTTTACT
Organism: Grallaria varia; assembly: GCA_013396735.1. Classification (NCBI taxonomy): domain Eukaryota; kingdom Metazoa; phylum Chordata; class Aves; order Passeriformes; family Formicariidae; genus Grallaria; species Grallaria varia. The sequence goes on from VWZG01005220.1 coordinate 50,126, forward strand.
CATTCAGCAAACCTTCACGATGTCAGCAGGACACGAGTAGAGCTGTAATGTACTCGAACCTCTCACGTCAAGCTGCACTGGCCTCTCTGAAGTCATGAGCCAAAGCTATCAATTATTAACAAAAATATAGGGAAAGGAATACTGTCTTTATCAAATCATCATGTTGGTAGGGCTGTAAAGCAGAGCAAACTCAAGATGGAGACAGGCAATCTGTACAGCAGAGTGTCTGGGCTGATAAAGTTGGGCCTGTTTATCTCCTGAATAAAGGCAGAGAAAAACAGGAGGGCCAGGGAAGTTTGCTTTTCTTTTAACAATTTTCTGGGAACCAGTTCCATCTAAGGAAAAGCTGGCATTTCCATAGAAGATAAAAGAACAGAAAGAAAAGAATATATTCAATAAAAGAGAAATTAATTAATGGTGATGGTAGCAAACTGAGAACAGAAGAGCTTAAGGAGGTAAAGTCATGAAAATGATGGAATGCAACTAAAAAATAGCATGAAAAAACTAGTAATTTTGAGTCAAGATAACTGAAAGAAACTAAGGAATGCCCTTTACATCTTGCAGCTGAATGCAGGCAGCAGCAGGGATACTTGTCCTGTAGGGGTCTGCAGGGCAAAAATGTTTCTGAGACTGAGTATTAAGGGTGGTTTGCACAAACAGTGGAGGTACACATATAGGCAAGTACTCAAAAAAGAAGCAGTGAAGTTGACTTATAGGACAAGCAGCTATGTAAATAGATACATAGTCTGAAAGAAAATTTTATGACTTCCTTTGCTTGGTGTACAACTGAAACCTTACATTGCTGCAAGACAGCCAAAGTTAAAACTTTTATTCTACAAACCTGAACGAAGTCAAACACTGTAAGTGGAAGCAAGTCATCCAGTACTGCTGTATCTTTTGAGAATCTGTTAAGCATACCACCTATGGATTAAGAAATAAAATGAAGTCAAACTTTATAATACCTGCAAAACCCTACATTTATTACTTTAACTTTTTTTACTTTAACATTTATTACTTTAAGGTACAGATTTCTTTCTGAATACAAAATAACAAGGATGAGTGCAATACTTTTTCAACTATAAGCAATTCCATTTCAGTTTTGTGGAGATAAAGCTTCCTTCCCTATGAAAGAATGTGGCTACACAACTTCTGTTTCGGATCTTGGAAAAAAAGCTGGGAAAACATAAAACCAAAGGCACAAGTGAAAAGGGCAGAAACTGAAACACAAAGCACAGGGTCTGTAGTCCTCATGCAGCAGGCGCTTCTGATACACAAATAATTTGAACATCAATATTTGTATGAGTTTATAACCAGTTTCTTTGTTTCTGAGCAGAGTTACTGTATTAATCATCAGGTAATAACAAAATTAGAATATAATGGAAAATGAAGGAGAAACCCAATATTGTATTGTAATTTACCGATATCTCTTGTAATCTAGTATGCATCAGTAAGATGCGTATGAGATAGGAACTTCATGTACAGTGGAGGATGGAACTTGTTGCACCAGTTATATAATGATCTTTACATCAACTCCAGAACCAAACTTGAATATGCATATCATTATTCACACTAACTGATGTTTTATGCCATTTTAGTAGGACTACTCATGAAATAAAGCACTATTTATCATCCACACCTGACTACTTGTCACTCACAACTTAGCTGACTACATCTTTTCTACTGCAGTTTTAGACAAGGTCTATTCATTAGAAGTTATTCTGGTTTTATCTCCTGGAGCATTTAACAGTACATTTTCTCCAACTTGCAAGGGGATGTCACATTTAATTGAAATCAAGTTTCACTAAAAGATTCACAAAATACTTTATGTGGCAAACTTCTAACATTCCACTTGATTGAAAATGTAAATGGAAGGCAACAGCATCCTTTAACAGAATGAAAACCGTTTAATTGAAATGAAATGCACAAATGAGTCAATCAGTTCCCATCTCAGTTACCTGCTTTCCAAGAATTGAATGCTGACATAGGTGCATGAAGAACTGCATGCACCATCTTTTGATGAAGAGTTTTAGACACTGTTATAAGAGTATGCACAAGGGGCAAACCTCTGAAGAATCCCATGGCAAGCAGAGTATCTGCCACTCCCACATATATGTAAATGATGTAGTAGCTGCTGGTGCCAGTGACAATCACAGGAGGTTTGTCAATGGTATTGTTTTCTGACTGTGTTGAATTTGCCTTCAAAGCAGTCCTGTAACATGAAAGCAAAAAATAAATGCGTTGCTGTAAATCGTGGTTTTTACTTTTTTCTCGACTAAATAAAACCAAATAGTACTGCAGTGTTCATGTTTTAAAACTATGTTAATGGTTATATAAATACTTTTCCAGTCATTTTTTAAATACTGACACGCACATATGAAATATAAATTATGAATGGCTCTGGTAGTCACATGCAAACCTACTGCCTGTTTAATCACTTACAAACCTAGCCTAACCAAGGAAAACGCATCCACTTCTTTTAAGAAGAAAAAAATAGGTCCTGAAAAAACCTGAATTATTATGGAAGCAAAATGCTTTAGGTGTACTTTAAAAAATCAAAGGCCTTAGTGATCTACTGTAAATGGAAATCAACATAAATCCCTCCTCCTCCAGATCAGACCTAAGTCACCATATGCTTCTATACTGAAACACAGACTTATCGCTGCAGGACCTAAACAGGGACCAAAAGCATTAACCCAGGAAAAGCCAAATCACTGCTCAGTATGTTTTAACTTTCAATTGCCTGACTCTGTAACTTCTGAAAACTTTTCATAGGTGGGCAGAGGAAATTGTAAAATGGGGTCTTACAGAAATGGCTCCCTTAAAATGTTCCTGAATAAAAGTCTCACCTGGCACTTTTGAAAGACAGCAGTGAACCCCAGTGTGTTGAGGATAATCAGGTCCATGCATCCAGAGGGAGCTGATCCATTAAAAGTCTTGGGTGCACTGCTGGGCACTCAGTCACAAGGCACAAACCATGTGACTGTTAGCACTTAAAGAAGTACCAGCTTAAGATACCACCTACACAAGATATTTAGATCACTCATCTATGAACCATTTTCTTGAATACAAGCTAGTGCCTATCGACATGGAATTCTGGCAAAATTTATTAATTATTTACAGCAAAAATCAATACAAAGGAGACCCCAAATTTCTCAATAAATGACCACCATTACTTACTTTTTAAGAAACCATACTCCAACAAGAGAAGCAGCTACCTGTGACCAAGGAAAAAAGAGTCAAATTTCATCTTACCACTTCATGTACTTTTTTTTACTTATCTTCTTTCATCAACTTTATACTGTTTTTAGAGGGAGCATAATAAATGGATGGAAGGCAAACTTCCCTGAAGCAAAAATCTTGTCATATCTGCTTTTCTTTCCACAGAAACAATGTAGTACATCCCACCAGGAAAGCTACATTTAGACTTGTAATTACAATCAGGCTCTCAAGTGCCTAAATATTCTAGTATTGTTTTTTACCATACTAATAATAAAGGCTTGCTAATGTATTCCTAATGATAACTGTATGCTTTTACATATTTTAAGTTTTAAAGAGGAATATTTTTGATGACCCCAAAAAAGTAAGTCTCTCTATCTTCAACGGCAGCTGTTCAAATACGAATGTCAAACCTTTAACATTGTTGTTGTTGCATTGCTGTTCTTGCCAGCTGATATCTACATTTGGTGTACCTACTTTTCTGATGTTGCTTGGCTGCTTAATTTTCCATAATTCTCCACTTGTGCTACTGTAATATTCTTAAAATGTAGAATTAAACCCTTTTTATTGTGAGATATTTCAGTGCTCAATAGAAGCTTAATCTGTAACACATTTTCTTGTTTGTTCACTGAAATACTGGAGATGTTCGTCTAGTCCACCACCTTTTCAGTCTGCTCTATTTCTGTGTATGATCTTTCTTTCTTCTGGTTGAAACAGTTTCTACATTTTTGTCCCATATACTTTTATGTCTTTTATGGTACAGAAATGTATTGTGATAATACCTCAGCACATAACTAACGTTTTCTCCTTGAGAGCCCCTTAATTTTCCAGGTCTTACAGTAAATAACTCAAGATTGACCACAGTGTCCTGAATTAAGTAAGAATCAGGCTTCTTTCACAATAAGATGCCTACATCTCCCAATAGAATTCTGTTCTTATCTTGACTCCTCAGAACAGAGGAGTTTTTTCAGCTGTGATGATGAAGGTAGATAATATTGTGAAAATCAGTTTCACAAAGTCTTCCTCTATGTTTCCATTCATAACTGCTCTTCTTCCAGTTCAGCAACCCTAGTTGCTGGGTACCACATTAGGAAACACAGTTTTGAGCCGCTTCAGTGAGCTACTCACAGATACACACACCTTGCAAATCTAGGAAGTATGTACAACTGATGCCCTACAGATGGTGATCTGCGTGGACTCCCCTTGGAACCTTCAATACAAAGCAATCCGTTCCAAATCTAAAACAGTATCTCTAGCAATTCCACAACAGTCTCACCCAGCGCTGAAGGGTCTCAAAACTCCACTTTCAATTTACTTGTCACTGCCTTCTCAGTTCAGCACTTGGATGTTCATCACTAGCCTCACTTCACTGTCTAAGGTTAGAAGGGTACAGAGTGTTAGCACAGGCCACATAACCACTTGACATGGTGTTTCAGCTCATGCACAGAAGTTTCCTAAGGACTGTGCTGTGGCTGAGTATCTTCCAAGTCCATTCATTTTTCTAAAGGCTTTTACTTAAACAACAGCCACATTAGAAAGCTTAACTTATATGGAAACGTTCTTTGTCATAAGATTTGTTCTTCAATTAGATGATGAGGCTTTTGAACTATTTTAAAAGGTTTTAGTCCAATATAAAAGCAAAAATGTGTAATCAAGATTAGAAATATATGCTGAATATACCAGGACAAATCTGATGCACCTCAAAGTTAAAATTCCCTTTGCCTCTATAACTCACATTCAGCTTTGCTGTTGTAGGTTTACACAGTCATTTTTCACTACCATGAAAATAAAACTTACATGATATGAAGAGCTACATACCCAAATACTGTCTTGCTTCTGGAGCTAGTTTGAAAATTTAGGATGTTAAACTAGATCTAAGCTCCAGGATTTATTCTTTATCCAAGAGAACTAATTTAAATCACCTGCCACATAACAGTAGTGTAAATTCAGGATACCATTAATCACATTTTTCTCCAGCGATGATATACCAGAAGTTTGAATCCTGACACAGAACTGCTAAAAATCTTTGCTGACACAATCAGCCAGAAGCTAATCCTATACTCCTAATGGATTCTTCTCCTCTTTCAGTTCATGTTGAAAAATAACAAGAGAAATTGGCACCGTATTTTATAAACTGACATATGAATACAGTTGCATTGATCTCCCAGTCTGAAACATGCTTATTCCCTCAGAAAAACACTTAACTTACAGATCTTAACTGTAAAGGAGGACACTATGAGATTCTATATGCTGTAAGTCACTCCTAAATTGAGAGACAAGACAAAAAGCAGCCAATTTCTGTTATATGAAAAACAGTCAGACTTCCATGAACAGCCAGGCGTTCTTCCGCACTTTTTCTGATAGTGCTTTACACTGTACTTGGAAAAAGTCTTCTTAGCACACTGCAGGAACGCCCCATATGTCTTTAAATGCCACCACAGGCATTCAGCTCTCTGCCTTACTTACCACACTGCTTTCACAAGGAGCAAAGCTACTAACTCATTTATCAATGTAACTTTCCAGAATTTATGTAATTGTTCATAAAAAAATTACAGTAATTTTTGTTGTTAACTCCCTGAGGCTCTGTAAATAGATATTTTAATGGAAAATGGAAGATTATTCACCTGTGAATGAGAGATCTGAATAGGGCAACAATTCTTATTTATAGTACTGTGTAGCAGAAAATAACTAGGATACATTGAGACGTTGAGTCTTCTGCTGCTGTGCACTAACCACTATCTTTGGTAAAGAAATGCTCATCTAAGCAGTAGAAAAATCACTGCTATATAATTTAAAAGCAGCTATCAATAAGCAATACATACATGAGCTCGTGTCTTGATGTTTTATCCATTTCTCAGAAAGAACATAGTTTGAACAAATATAATTTGTAGCAACATGACACCAAGTGCAGATTTTCTTACCTCAATTAGGAAGACAATCACACACCATATGAGAACCAAAATCAAGTTTTTGTGGGTGGTAAGGTATCTGAAATATGTACTCCACGTAGTAACAGTACCCATGCTTTCAGCATCATCTATGAAGCATTCCTATCAAAAAGTCAGTAAGATCATAGTAAGAATGATAATAGTATCTATATATGAGAATTTCTGACACATGAATGCTGTCATTCTTTTTCCTATCTCATTCCAAATAATTGAACTGCAGCATTTAAATCAGCTGATAATGGCTAGAGAACAAGGTACTGACTTTTATATCAAAGTACAATTTAGAGATTATTTGAAATTTTTAGATAACACTGAAAGAATGAACCAAGATCTGTCCAGCACTACCAGAATCAAAAACTATTAATCAGTAGCTATTTTCTTTCAATGGAGATTATTATTGTGATTTTGAAGTAAATTTGTAAACACTCTGAGGGTTTTTTTTCTGCTGAGGTCAAAAGAAAAAATGTGCAGTACTACAGCAAATTATGAGTTCAAATATTTCTTGGAGATTTTTATCCACCTAGGAAGCTCCTTCAGAAAATTTTCCTATCCTGAGAAAATGAGCTGTCAGTTTTCAAAATTAAAGTAGTTCAACATGACCAATAGGCAATTACTAGAAAAAAAAGAATTTTCATCCAGTTCTTGGTATAAAACTTGGCCCTAATTGCATAATTTCCAGTACAAACATAAAATCAGAGTAAAATCAAGCTAACTCCTCTGTTCATTATCTGTATCAAAAGAGCTAAGTAGTCTGACAAATTTGTCAAATTTGATTAAATTCCAGTTCTAAAAACTGTGTTAGTACTTCAAACATATTTTATTTTTTCCATGAGCCTTAAGGTTTCAAAGGTCAGTTTTACAACGCTTAGGTCATATGTTTTACAATGATGCTTTTCCAAGTGAAGGTTTCAAATTTAATTTTAGTATAAGTAATCTTAAAGGTAAAGTGCAGGAGATTAAAAATCTGTATTGAGATTCTCTACAGATAACATTCAAAAATTATAAAAATCAGGCAAAATAGATTTTTGAGGATTTCAATGATTTCAAGATGATATTTGAATTTAAAAAATTTCACAGGTACTCCAAAAACATAATCCACAGAGAATGACTGCATTAGGAATGAAATAGTAGAGTAGAAAAATATGTAAGGAGTATATTGCACTAAACTATCACCATATCAAAACCCAAGCTGAATGTAAATCAACACACACCTTCAGATCCTCTTCATTGATTTCATCAGTTATGTCCAAGACACTGTCTCGAGACACGCGCCTGGTGTAGATATCTATCTCAGAAGACAGGTTTGTCTGAGGCACCATAGACATTTTCCGAAATGTTGTACTCCCCTTTTTGGAAAAGTTTGCTCCATAGCTCACAGAGGTGCCAGTCATCAGGTCTAACACAGATTGCCTCCTCCGGCCTTGCAGTATATGGTCAGTGTTTAGCATGCTGCTCCGAAGCAGACCTACATCACCCTGTTCCAAGTCAGGTACCAGTGAAAGCCTCCTTTCTGGTGGGTCGTTGTGACCATCATCTATCCCATTGATCTGCAGCCCATTCTTCTGCACTACTGAGAACTTCCTACTTGCACTAAGGGGGTTAATAATTATGGAATTCTTCTTTTTGTCATTAAAGTCTGATTTTTGTTTAAAAGATTGCTTCATTATTTCATTTCGTGATCCCATGCCTTCTCCTTCAATGGAAAATCGTCGGAGAGTCTCAGTGAGAATTGAATTTCTTCTCTCTGCACTGAACTGATCAAAAGAATCAAATCCCATCAGCTCTGAGCTGAAGTCTGGCCGTTGACCCTGAAGCTCGGAAAATGTTCCATAGAAATAGCAGCTCCCTTCATGTAAAATTAATATTTTGTCAGCAATCTTTAAATGCTCCAATTTTGAAGTAACCAAGATCCTAGTTTTATTTGCCATCAACTTGCACACACAGCTGTAAAATATGAAAGTGTTAACATTCAAAATTTTTTTCTCATGTTGTAATGTTGCCCCCTTTCATTTTCAACCTATTTGCTTTTACTTGCCTCCCTCCCAGTATGAGCAGTCTTAGGTGCTCCCTCAAACTGCAAAGGAGATGGTTCCAAAAAGCACAGCTCAACTTGAAAATGAAGTATTTCTTTTCATCTTAGGGTTATTCAGATCTTTTGCTACCAAATTTAGAACTATTAGCTCAATTTCAAAACTTCAAACTTATGGTGACTGAAAAGATCATGGATGGCAGTGCGTGTCCTTACTCTTTTGACCAACAGGACAAGCCAAAAGTCTCTGTCTTGGGACAATCTCCTCATCAGCGGGAACTTTCAGGTGATCCAATTTTCAGTGATTAGGAAAACAGGACAAAATATAGCTTTTTGTAAAAATGTGTGTTTACAAAGCAGGTGTTTTAAAAAGCTTTTCTGGTACACGGAGACATCAGATATGAAACCATGCACATGGGAGTAAGAGATTATAGCAGGCTCAATACACTGAGATGGAAGAGGGAGCCGTAATTCTCACACCTGGACCAGGCCTGTTCCCAGCAGAGTGTGCTGTCCTGCTGCTGACACAAAATATTCAGCCACAACAATCCCTAAAAATAAACATCCTCAAAAGGTATAATTTTGATCACTTCAGTATTTTTGTACTGTTACTGAATTTCTCTTCTTGATTTTAATTTGTGCTGCTTGGTGGGACTCTTAAATACAATCTATCAAAACATACAATACCTTTCAAATATCTCTTTTTCTGTAAAAATGTCTAAGTGTCCAAAAGGAGAATCCAGGAGATACAAATCAGCATCTTTGTACACTGCTCTGAACAGAGAAATGGAAATGACATTAGCTATTATAAACTTACATAAATATAATTTAAAAATAACACCTTTGCAGTTTTGTCTGAAAACCTTGTAATTGATAGCCTTTTCTACAGCAGCAATATGGAACTGGAGTTCAACATTAAATGTGCTTATAAGACGCCTTTCAATAAAGCCTTTCCTTGCTGGAGACCACATTACAAACAAACTCAGTTTTCCACTAATTTTTGTGCAATCAGATGAAACTACAGGGTTGCCTTTTACACAGCTTACTCTAAAAATCTATTGATGGCCTGAATCTGACAGTCCCCATCGGTGCACAATGATCATTTAAATAGGAATTTAGTATCTACTGCAATGTCTACTGGTGGCTGGGAAATGTTACATATATGTAAATAAGCATGTAAAAAGATTTGGGTCTCAGCACTTAGTTTTAAAAGTACTTAAAAAAAAACTGGTGAGCAAAGAAAATTGTGTTAGTGAGGCATGATCTTGCAAACATTATCTGGAAGGGCACTGCACAATATTTTGAGTTGAAGACGTCAAAAACTATTGGTAGCATTAGGACCTTAAGCTCTATGTACCTGGACATGGCTAAACGAGACCCTAAACCTTTGGTTTTGAGAACACCAGCCTTCCTCTATGAGAATGAAAATCACGATGTGATATCAATCAGTGTATAATTAATAAACAAATCTGGACACCTGCATGTTGGTATTTTTTAAAGTACGTTAATATGAAAATATCCAGCCAGCAGCAGAAAAGGCCCTGAATAATATCTTATTATGTTAATAAACCAAGCAGCTTCATTGAAAAGTCCTCTGGTATGACGCTTCTCACTGACCACACATTATGATGTAGTGGCTGCGTAACAATAAAAAGTTCATACTGTTCAGGGTGCTTTTATCAGCAAGAAGTTTGCAGGGGTTGTCCTGGAATAATGGTAGCAGTCAAATTATTGCTACAATCCGTGTGTTGGACTTAGTAGCTATAAATTACTCGCATTAGGGTATCAGGCCAGCAAGCTAGTTCAAATCCAGGGCAGGCACTGGTCCTTTCTTTCCTTTGGTTGTGGCTGCAGGCACGGGCTGGCTCTGTTAGAAAGGCAGACTCAGGCATTCTCCGCCCACTTCTCCTGACGACTGGTTGGTGTCACTTCCAGCAGGGATTCTCATTTCACATGACCTTGCACAGACTACACCAGAAACATGTATGCAGCCAGTCCAAGAAAATAATCTCCAGTTCATCACTAGCGCAGATGGGTACAATCCAGAGCTGTAATCCTAAATTTTATCCTCTGGCTTTTCAGAGCTTCATCTGCAACCCACACCTCAATACCTGCACATCTTACAGCATGATGAGCTTGGACTGGAGCCCAAACAAAATGTAAGGCAGCCACTGTCTCTATGACATTTAATTGTTTTAAAATAACAATTACACAGCTGACAATAAATAAATACCTAAGTTCTGTGACCCTCCAGGAAATGAGCCGTGACTGTTTGAAAAGTGACACACATGATTATTCATAGCACCTAGAAAATAGTTCATGCAATGGTTGCATTTTAAACACAAATCCAGCTATGTTTGTTGGCTTGGGGGTTTTTGCTCTGAGAGTTTTGCCTGCTCCTCCTGTTGTCTTTGACTGCATAAAACAGATCCATTCATATGCCTCATCCCTCTCACAAGTCCACTAGAAAGATCCACACTGAAAAAATCTCTCTTTCAATGAGCTCATCTTTTAGCCTCACACAGACATACACGTCTTTCATTGGATGCTAGTGTGGATCACCATAAAGTGATTTTACTTCTACTCAGTGTTTCTGATCCTGGGAACCAACACAATTTGCACTTGGCACAGAAATAAATTGGGCAATTTACACATCAGAGTTGTCATTACTGGATTTCCGATGATAGCTAAGTGATTCGCTGAAACACGTAGCTAATTTGTAAGACAAACACCTATGTTATTGTTCTGTAGACCTTCAGAATTATTTACTAACATTGGAAGGTCAAACAGACAAGGCTGTTATTCATAGATACTAACTACTGCTTTCCACTTTTTCTTTTTACAAAAAGAAGAAAAAAAAGAAGTATTAGCAACATTTTTTGAAACATAGCTTTTTTTTTTTCCTTCATTTTTTCACCTGAAGACAGGGAATACGTCATTAATGAATATATAACCTGCTTTGAAGAAGCGCCATCACAGGGAAAGATCCTGGAATATTTATTTGTATCTTTCTATGATTTTCTTCAGTACTTAGGAAGCTACACACACTTAAAGGTCTGAATTTCCAAAGGCATCTTGCATCAGGGAGGGAAAGATTCATCTTATGCTAAGCCATAGCATGTGTCTGACATCAAACTTCTAAAATTCAGTAAATTAATTACGCAGGAATATCACAAACAAAATTTCACAGCAAAACTCTGATAGTAAAATCAAGTTCCTGATATACCTGGAGGATATTTATTTAGCAGGACTTATTCCATATGTATTTGAAGGCTTAGTCATAGCACATCCCATATAGATTAAACAGTACACTACTTAAAAACCAAAATACTCACCTTGCTAGTGAGATTCGTGCTCGCTGGCCTCCACTCAGAATGATTCCACCTTCACCCAGCAGGGTATAATCTTTGTCCGGGAACTTGGATATATCCTGTTAATAATTTTGTAAGGAATCAGACACACATTTTCCATATCCAAGAAACCAAGCTGCAGACTGGGTGAAAGCATAGTGTACAACAGTGTACCGACAGGTTAGACAGCAGTTGTAAAAAAAAAAAAAAAAGCCCCAGAGAGGTTTATTTATTTAATTTGTTTATGTAACTAGAAATGGTGATAAGAGAAAGCATATAATTCTGTTGCAGAAGGCAATCACAAGCTGCAAGATCTCAAGAATAAATATTTGTCTGAATAGTTAATCTCCATAAAAGAAAGGAATTTACCTTCATACAATGTCAATCCAAGACATTAACTGTTCAAGTTTTCTGTCAAATAACAATGATAAATGCACTTGCTGCTGAAGGGAGAGCAAGAAGCAAACTCTAAATCTGAGCTCTTCAAAACCCAGAGAAATGTATACTTCAGGCAGGCTGATTAAAAAAGGCTCACACTAAATTCCTAGCCAGGAATATTCAAGGTTTGTAAAAGTTTTGGGAATCCAGTTCCACTGCTTGGGCTGTAAGTTTCTTATGGCTGTGTTAAAAATGAATCTTTTGCCAACGATAAAAGCGGAAAATACCATTTCACTCTCATATGAGGCAGAGAAAGGAGAAAAGCACATTTTCATGCCCCACAGGCTGACATTGCCAGAAATTTTCTTGAGAGAAGTATTTAACACCAAAAGTGATGATCCCTGCAGACTACAGAAATCAGTGGAAGTGGAGACAACGAGAACAGCTTGTGTGAGTGAAGCCTGTCTAGTTTTTCTACTTTAATAGTTGCTCTAGCAAAAAATATTACTTCTGCCTTCAAGCTCACCTGACCTACATCCTTAAGCCACTACAGTGCCATCACCATCACGGCGTAGCGGGAAGCCCTGACTGTCCCAGAAGCTCCCAGTGCCTGTGCTCCCTGCTCAGCAGCACCATCCTGCTGCTCCCAAGGCAGGGATCCCCCACAGCCAAGGAAGCCGACCAAGGCATCAGATAACAGACAAAATCAGTTCCAGTGTTCTCATGCTTTTCACATATTTCCTTTGAGTGCAGCTTCTGGGGGGAAAAACGTGGCATGCAACATCCCTCAGAAACTGAGCTGAGAGCAGGCTGTAGGCAGTGCTCTGAAAGAGGGAGCCTGTTCCGGGGTCTCTTCTACCAGGCAGCCAAGAGGCAATGCAGGAACGCTGCTGTTTGCATGAGCTCTGCAGCACCCACAGAAATCCTACGGCTTGTGAGAAACAGACTGCAAGACACATGAAGCACTTCCAGGGCAATACTACCTGGGATTCTAAACTGAGATGCTCTCTGTAAATTTGTATTTCATACAAAGTCAAATACAATGCAATTTTGATGATTCCTGCTGTGATTTTGATGGTTGATCTGTCTCTGTTGGGCAGCCTTTTGGTATTCCAGGCCTCTGAGGTTTTGCAGAATAGATAAATAAATAAATAATCTTCCAGATAAATGTTTCCTTCTTCCTCCCCTGCAAATTGCCCTGACCTCAGGAACAGAGTGAACAATGCTGTTAAGCCCTGGAACGGTGACAGATGAAGGGTCCAGCCACTCAAGGGCTAGCAATTAACTGCCTGGTCTATCAGGAAATGGGAGATTCTCTGAACTCTTTAATTTGATAATAGCATTTACTTCCTGACTTAGAGGATTCTGATCTTATAATTAAGATGCTCTTACGTATGGAAAATCTATTGCAGGTGATTTTTGAATTATTTTCACGTTAACTACTTATTGCCCTTTTGTAAAAGGACAGTCATACAAGCAAAGCCCTCGTACTAATGAAACAGCTCAGGTATCTGTAGAAAGAGGGGTGTGAAAAACAGTGCCAGTAACAGCTCTTTAGGAAGATTTTCTGAGTGCAACAAAATCACCTTCCTACAGGTCATGAAGTATTTAGAGAGAACATCTGAAATTCTGGCATAAAATCTTTTCTGGTGCTGGTGCCCTTGCTATTTCCTGTTTCTACTTCTTCAAAAAAAAAACCCAACCAACCAACCAACCAACAAAACCCAATGAGGAACTGGGCTCAGTGCATCTTCTCCCAAAATCGGGGTAAAATCCTAGCCCTACTGAAATTCATTCCAGGGTTCCCATTGTTTTAAATGATAGTGGCATATAATCAGATGTATTTCTTTGCAGGTGTGTCAAGACGGAATTTTAATCAGATTTTTAATGAGTTCCCCTTCTGCTCTCATCTACCCTTCACCTCAGGATAATATATGGCATAGAACAGACAAAGGACTATTCAGGCTGTAATTATAATAATTAAAAAATGTTTAGTAATTTCTTTCAAAGGTGTAAACAGAGTAATGAAGTCCAATAGACACACAATGCTCTTCGTTGGAACATGCATGACCTATTGTAAAAAAGTACACAGGGCTGGTCTAAATACATCCTTGCTGTCATTCTACGCAGGAAGTGAAATCAAGCCAGGGACAAACCTTATGTAGTGATGCTGAACAGCACAAAGCCCAGCATATGAACAGTAGCCACTGGATTTTCTTTAATATATCTATTTCTAAATGCTTAAATTGAGAAACCTGTTGGAAATTATTCAGAGATGAAAACCCCTACAGTTCCCACAGACATTAATTACTGTCGCGGATGCTTCTAGTACCAGGAGATAAAAAAATCTCAAATTACACACTCCAGGAGAAGGCACTCCTTTTGTATTTTTAAAAGCACAAATTCCATATTCCTCTACCTCAGCAGCAAGGGATGAGCCTCATAATACCTTTGAGCTTGGTATGAAAGAATACAGCCAGGATAGCTTCAGGGTGATTAAGAAATATGGTCTCACTACTAAAAAAGAAAACCTCAGAATGGACTTCATACTCCAGGTCTTTGCTGTAGAGATTAACTGTTATCAGAATAATTTGATAAATCATTAGCAACAATTAAGATATAAAGTCTCTAAGTACCATACCTTTCAGGAAATAGTTGCTCGATATATTCAAGCTCAAGAAGTTCTAATGATAGAACATAAGTATTGTTAGGGGTCTCTGTTTCTTCCTTAAAGTTGTCCTTAATTATGTGGTTTTGATCATTTCTCTAGAAAATCCCCCCACTTTCATTGCTACCTCCTTCTCACCTACCAAAGTACTCCCTTTTTCATCACCTTCTTTTCTCTGTGTATTAGAGAAGCTGCCTCTGAATACACTTTCCCATTTCTTTTCTGCAGCATGAACTATTTGCACTAAATTTGAAGAAAAATACTGAAGCTTTTATTGAAAGAAAAGCTGAATACAAGTTAAGCAGAAGCAGCACCAAGGATTTCAAGCAGGAGTTGAAGTAACATTCCACTCTATTTGATAACTTTTCTTTTTAGTTATAAGAGAAAATTAACTGTTACCTACTTTCTCACTAATATGGTCATTTCTATACTTCCAAGCAATCATATTCAACTAATGGGGTAGAAACAAAACAGAAACAGACCTCCAGATTTGAATTCATTGATTACTAAAAATCTTTAGGCAATAAATCTGAAATATGACTTTGCAGAAAGTGTAACTTTCCATTTGTCCCGATTTTCAGAAAATAAATAATCTGGGAAATAAGACAGATATGAACTAAATGGCAAAATTTGAATTTTTAAAGTTTTGAAATCAAGATTTACATTTCAGACTACAGAACATTTCTGTGAAATTTTAAAAGATGAGGAATTTTCATGAATTTTTTTATATACTGGCTTTTAGGTAACTGGCTTGAACATACTTGAATCTTCATTTTCCTGGGACAGAAGCCAGAAAAACAGGTTTCTTTAAAGTATTTCGAATCAGATTTTTAAATATTTTTTTTTTTTAATTTAGGTAACTTTTTTCTCTCTGACCATGATTCTTGAAGCCAAGACTTTTGTTATACTTCATCTGAACCTTTTATGAAGGATTCATGATCCAAAAGCACGTTTTCACAAGAGTTTGTGACCTTGAACAGAGTGTCAGGCTCACCCAAAACTCACACAAATGGTGAACAAACTTGCTTTCTCTATGGTGAAATACTCCCATGGAACAGATTTTTGAAACATGAAGTAGTCAGTACGCTGCATGTGGGTAGGTTAAATGCAGGGCAAGAGAATTAAATACGATTCCAGAAGTGACACACAAGATAGGTCAACATCCAAGGTAATCAGTCCAGAGCCCTGTACGTAAAACAGCGAGAGGGATGGGGAGAGCTGTCTTGACTAAAACAGTTTTTAACTAAATGGTATCAACACCGAGCACTGCAGGGGGGCTCTGTTATACAATATATGCTTGGTCACTCATTAACACCTTGAAGTCAAAGCATTTCGGAGTTTGAGGCTGGTTTTTTCTCTAAGCAAGATGTTTTCCTACTAAAAAGAAACTGCCGGCCTGTGAACTTCCAGTTCACATAGAAAACTCACTGTTGTCAGCATCTTCACTGCTGACCTGCCCACGATTTTGGGCCACAGACAAGAATTGTAGTTGCTTCTGCCAGTGGAATACACTAGTGTGAGGTGGAAAAAGTATACAGACAGCTTTTGGCCCCAAATGTCTGAGATGCAAGGGTTGCAGTGGGAGTTTTGACATCCTATGTGGACTTCCTGCCTGAAAGAAGCATTTACGCTCTTTTAGCTGTTTACTTTAGGATGCAATGAACTTCACCTTGACATGCCAGTTGCTCTCCCCAGCTGTGAAGACAGGCTCAGTCACTTGCTCTCACATAATTTACACTATAGACATGTACCTGACTAGATAACCAACCTCCCATATAATATTCTCTTGTGGAGAATTATGTACTACAAAGCACTCCAGTCAAGACTTGAATTCTTTATTGTTCCTCTCTTCTGCACACTTTCTAATCTGCCCATATCCCTTGTGAAAACAAGGCTCAAATCAGCGCATGAAGTATTTCACTCACTGGCATAACAACTCTCCACTCATACTGATTCAGTTATCTGCCAACAAAAGCCTCAAACCACTCTAAAATCAAAGCCAAATCAGCACAGACAAAAGGGGCTGGAGCAGTATATTGGACTACAAAGATATATGTTTTTGTTTCAGGGCATCCTTGGCATTGCAGTGAACTTGTCACCGAGGGATGGATGCCATACTTTGCAAGGAGACTTTAAACACACAGGAACACAAACCAGGCTTGGAATATTGGCACTCATCCTACAGTTAATCTCTCCATAATCTAAATTCTTAGATAAAAACGAGTCTCCTGCACTCCCTGTAAAACCAGCTCAAAACCCCACAGAATATGGCCACAAATTTCTGTAGTACTATTATATGATTTGTTTTCACATGGAAACACTTCCTCTATTTGCATACCATGTTAAACATTACATTCGTGAGCAGCTGGAGGCTCTCAAATCAGAATATGTGTTTACTTAAAGAGTGGTAATTTCTCAAAGGTGGTTTGCCCATTACATGTTTATGGCCTCTTAGGAACTGTTGAAGGATCAAATGAACTAACTAGGTGGAAAAATATCTATCCTACATAGCAAAAAGGTAACACTGGAAGTCATGGAAGTATGGCTTCAAAACGTATGAATTAGTGGACCCACTCAAATGTGATATGATGCTTGTTTATTTTTAAACAAGAATAACTGTAAGAGGCCTGCTTCTCTAGTTTTGACTGGAAGAAGGCCTTCTCTTAGGATGATTTTGTTCAGTGTTAACAGCATTTAAACATGAAGATTCCTGTGTCAACTTTTTAACCTATCAAGTGCATACCCTACATATAGTTGGCTATACTGATTTTTCAATATAAATATCTGAAAATCAAGCCAGATTTCTTCCCCATTTTTCATTGCATGAGTAACAAGGATTTTGCAAAATCAATTAACTACTCCTACAAATTTCCATTAATATGCATGTTATCCCTGCCGTTGCATTAATACAACCTCCAATTAATACAATATCTAGGAAAGTCACACTTGTAGAATTGGCAGGTGTCCACAGACATACAAACTCAGGAAGTTCACATCTCAGTGCCTTTGGCTGTATACTTGATTCTTAACTTGAAGTGGTAGGCAAAAGTTCACACTCTCTTGCTACAATTTTTATCATGATTGTGATGTAAGGTACTTGATAGAAAGGGTAAACCACTTTGTCAAAAGTGCTGCTGAGGCAGCACCAATTCATCTTATCTTACTTTTCAAGTGCCTTTAAACTTACTTATGGGGACTGTCTGTAGAAAATGCACTCAGAATCCATACCAATTACATTTTGCCTTCATCACAGCATGTCAGTGTATGACTTAAAAGGTAATAGTGTTGAGATAATACCCACAAGCTCAAAAGTAATTCCATACAATTAATTTCAAAAAAGCCACTATATAAAGGACAAATGGTAAGGACTACTGATCTGTAATGGAATAGTTTGATCTAGAAGTTGAAAGCCCTCACTTTTTTATTTGCTTACTGGGACCTTAATTTTAGAAGATGTATTAAATTAGGTACTCATCCTGCTTTCCTTCTTGCTAAAATATTCACTATTTCTCAACAAAAGGAAAAGAGAGGAAGAAGGCAGTGGAGAAGGAACAAACAGTCCTTCTCCTATGCCTTCTTGACAACCTTTTTTACTGTGATGTTTCACAGAATATATCATGTAATTTAAATATAAACCTGTGAGAATATCTTTCAGAACATCATAAAAATTCTTCTTCCATTCAAGACAAACCTACCAAAGCCCATCTGTTTTTTTAGGTAATGGCTAACATAACCAGATTTGCCATTCTTTAGGACTGTACAGAATAAAAATCTAACACAAAATGCGTTCTGACCTCTCAATAAAAATCTGATTTCTACAGGGAAATATTCAGTTCTTGGACACCTACAAATATATAAAATCCTGGGAAATATTTATTTGCACTTTCCATCTTCCATAATTACTCTAAGATAAATTTAGCTTGAGTACTTAGCAACTCTAAAGAGGCTGTAATTGATAAATCTTTAGCAAATTAACTACATACCAATCAAAAAAAAGTCAGGCAGAAAAATGTAGTGCTGATTTTTCTGAAAATTCTTGTATGCCTCCAATTATTGAAGTTACAGTTGCATAATATCACTTGCATAATATCAGTTGCATATCTCCATAGACCTAAAACAAAGTACAGATCACCCTGCATGACATCACCTTCTTTGGCATCCTGTTCTGTAGCAGACAAGAACAGGCTACTCATTGTGTATCTGGAAGCCTCAAACCTATGTAGATGGTATTATGTTATCCACATGGAGTAAACCGTAGTATTTTATTGGCACTAATGAAGGTGGAGGGGAAAAGACATCAAATTTAGGAATTGGACAAGATCTTTAGTGTGCTTCCTCGATAGGGTGATGGCAGACATGACAAAGCAAAAGGGGCATTTTACAGGTATGTTACTTTTTGCGCTAGTAACACACTTATTTGCCTACTGAGTTAAAGCCCATGGCTTTGTATTCCAAAAATGTTGTGGTTAGTATGGAGCTTGGAAGTAAATCTCATTTAGCCACTTTTAAGACCAGCATGCTAATTGACTTTGAACATACGTGCAATAAGGAAATAAACTCCACATAAGGACTAGACCCAGCAAGAGGCCTGCATTCAGGTGGACTAAATAACTACCTTGGAAAGTTACAGAGAAAGGGGCAAACTGAACTCACTTCTGCAAAAACCATTCTTTGTGAAGAATGAGAACACACACACATACAACTCCAACACAAAGCACTAACCTTTGTTGGAATAAACCCCTGAAATGTCACTCTGGGGAATAAACAGGGAATTAATATTTGAAATCTGCCCTTCAATCTGCCATGGTGAGTCTTGTTTGGTAACTAATACATGAAAGCTAACGAAACTAGAAAGCATAATAATAGCAACAAGGTAATGCATTTGGCTTCCTTCCAGTTTATTCTGCCTTCTCTTCAAGCCAGTCCAATTTATTCAGTACAGAAGAAAACATCCCTGTAAATATCAAACTTGATCTCAAATAATGAGCCCTGCTAGGAGGTGAAGCATATCATTCTGCACAGAGCTGCACCAGCACAGATCAAAGCTGGCTTGACTGAGCCCGTTTGGAGAACAAAGGAGCTGCAACCTGCAGAGCCATCCCACAAACACCAAAACAACAAGCTGTCCCACCAGCACTGAGACGCTGAGCCACCAACCATCTGCTGCTCTAGAAAGGGCCTGGAGATGGAAACGTTTTTGAGCAAGAGCAGTTTTGAACTGCTGAAGCATTAACTACAACTTTTACGACCAGGGTTAAGGACTACTCTTCACAAAGCCTGCCACAGAATTTGTTCGTTCTCCTGTCTTCAGAAGCTTTCAAAGAAGATTTCCAGAAAACCAAATCAAAAGTCCAAACACAAGCTGAAACGGCCAGAAACACAAAAAAAGTATTACTTTACAACTTAACTATACCCTGCTCTGAGATAAAATGCAGTAATTCCGTCTTATTTTTAAACAGACTGGCTATTGTTTTCTTGCTTGACTGGTGCTAAGGGAAAAAGAAAAATCCTATTTACCAGTTAAATATTTACTGTTTTTATTTGCATATTACTGGCAAAATTATGATCTTAAGGCTCAGCAGAGAGTGTGCAAAGGTTCAAAATGCTGGTTCCTTTTGTATCTTGCCATGTGAAAAAGAAACACACACAAGGATATTTTCATGCAATTGTACTCATTGTAGGCTACGTGTCACATAAGGACCAATCCTGCAATAATTTCCAGTGTGAAAACATTCAATGTGCACACAGGAAGAAAAACATCTTTAGTCAAGTTTTTCCTCAAAGTAATTCAGGTTTCTGGCATAGAGTTCCAATCATTCCTGGACCCGTGTTTGAAGTGCAAAAGAAAGGGAGTTAATTTCCAAGACTGTAAGGAAAAGCTTGGGGAAGCATGGGAAAGAAACATGACCTAAAAAATTGTAGGAACAATATACTTTGTATGTAATTTCTTTAACATCAGCATGTTTACTCAGATTTTAAACTAGCAAGGAAGGCTGAGAATGCAAACACCATATAATATCTGAACCAGTTTACTTAACTCCTATTGTGTAAACCACCAGAACTGTCAACACCAGTGCATCACCCAAGGAGTTGGCAACAGGCTCATTTCCAGTTCCACAAAATTGGGATGCCAGGCCGAGTTTCTTACATCTCAGAAATGTCTCACTTACTTACAGCTCCATTCTCTGATTATTTTATTTTTTTGGGGGGAGGTGGGGTTAGTCACTTGGGTTTGGTCACCAGTCTTAAAAGTCCTAGATGACTGACCTCTTCCAGTTGGCAGGCTTTGATGACACTCTTGTACCGGTATTCATCATAGGATACACCAAAAATTATGTTTTCTTTTATTGTTCCAGGCATGATCCAGGAGACTTGAGGCGAAAAGGATATCCTTCCACTGTGCTTAATTTTACCCTGTGTAGGCTCTAATTCTCCCATTATCAACATCAGAAGAGAAGTCTGAAAAATCATTAACACTTGATTAATATATCAGAGATCCCTACAATAAGAAATGTTGAACAAAGGGAGAGTCACTGCTAAGTCACTTAAATACTGATCTAGTGCAAACTACTATTAGTGGAGATTTTCATGATAGGTGTGGTTCTGAAAGGCCTCTTATGTGAGAAACTTAATTTAATGAATGAGAAAAATTGTATAAGGTATCTTGTAAAAAAGCCATGCTGCTAGAATAGTATATAATTTTAATAAAACTTCCGATAATTTTACAGGCAAAAATCCGTGAGACACATACAGACATAAGGTATCAGTATCTAAGGAGAATGCTATTTGATTTTCAAAATTATCAGTGACTATTTTGTTTGTTCTTTGTACAACATAATTCATGCTCATAATTTTGCAAGTGTTCATAGGTATTTTATCTATATTGCCTTGAAAAATGCAATTTCTTTGTGTAAATGTATACAATTTCTCAGTGTGATCTGAATTTTCCTCTGTAACTGTTAACTCATTTACGTGAATGCATGACCTAAGTATATTTACAATTTCCCTTCATAAAAGAATTGATTGCGATTTCAGTACTGACATGTTATAATTTCAAAGTTAATCAGTAGCTTGTAGTAACCTTGTCACACACCACTAGCTACTAGATCAAAGAATAGAATTGAGAAATACATGGAAAAATATGTTACAGAGCCATTGCAGTGGTGTTCTTATCACTAATAAACATCCAACAAAGCTGGGACGTAACAGCCAAAGATCTAAAAAAATCTGTCTAAGTAACAGTTTCATGCTGTCAAACTGAGAGATCCTTTGACAAGTTCTACAGTCTATCAGGGGAGTCTCATGAGATTTTTTCCATTGTACCAGAATCTGACTTTTCCAAATGCTGAGTAAGAAGTTCCCAATCTTGCAAAGGACAGCCAATTGGTATGTTTTGTACATTGAATGTTAAACTACTCTATCTTGTGCCATATAACACAAATTGAAAAAACCCAACCCAAAACAAAACAAAGCCTATCTAATATTGAAGGGGCATTAAAGAGCTGATGTCAGACTTAATACCTGTTATAGATAAAATAGTTGTGCAGTGT
This sequence comes from Grallaria varia, assembly GCA_013396735.1. Classification (NCBI taxonomy): domain Eukaryota; kingdom Metazoa; phylum Chordata; class Aves; order Passeriformes; family Formicariidae; genus Grallaria; species Grallaria varia. The sequence continues at coordinate 72,265 of VWZG01005220.1, forward strand.
GTTTCATAGACTTGACAATTCCTGGAATATACAGTAACAGCCTCAACCAACACGAAGGATGCCTTAGGAGGGTGTAAGGGAAGGAGAGTATTTTTTAGATAATATTATAACCCTTTTATTTTTATTGCCTTGGAAAGTGCAAATTTGTTATATGTATATACACACGTAAACTGCTCAGTGTAATCTGAATTTTCCTTAATTTCCTATGTAGTTGAATAAAGGAGATATATCTATGTCCTCCAGCTCTTTCTAATTGATGTTTCTGTATTGCAATTATCAGCTTTAGCAATAGCCATAGGTAAACTACTCAGTTAATTCAGAAGTATCACAGTAAAATGCACCTTAACATATCAGCTTGAGGACAATCTCATGTTCTGAGTCCCTTGCTCTTTCATATGGAGATCATTACTGAAAAATAATATAGAAGCCTTATTCATACTGAAATTGATGGGTCCTTTGTCATTGACTCCAACAGCCCAAAGGTCTTACACCTTCAAGCAAAAGAAATCAGAATATTTTCACCTACAAGTTGTTCAACAGGAGAAGCTGCCAAACACATAATGAATATTTGTTTTGACTTTCCCATCTCCCCAGAATAACCCAGTAAAGATGAAAGACTCATCTAATTGCTTGCTGTTGGAAGTGAATAGGAATATCGCAGTTCAACTCATTTTATATTAATGAGGTTAACTGGATGTGTTATCTGCAAAGTAATTGCATTGATAACATTTTGGAGTAGTAAAATGAGTAAAATTCTAAACCACAACTTTTCTCAGAAAACCATCAGTTTCAGCAGCACCTCCCCAGGCTTTCACATGGGTCTCAGGCAGTCGGAGTGAGGCACTGTAGGAACCGGAGTGTGAGTGAACAGGTACACTGCATGTCCAGGGCACACATACTCAGCTAATTCATGTCAGGCTTGTCAGGTTACTGACCATCTTGTGTTCAAACTTTTCCTTAAAATGTTAGCAAGGCAGGAAAAAAAAAAATTGCTTTCTAACACACTGAGCCATCTGAATATCTATGCTATGTCCTCCATTTTTTTTAAAGGCAGGGGCTTTCAGTCTACATTACTCCTATATACCTGCTTTTACTTCCAAGGGGAAAACAGTTTTGTCATTTAAATTGCTATTTCCTTATAATGCTGTATCCTTGTACTACAAAAAAATATCCAGCAATCTCTCTCTCATACTGTCCACAGAATAAAACTTAAAAAAACTATTGGCCATTTTAGTGAAACTTACAGTTTATCTAGATTTTTTCCTGCAGCCATCATTTCTACAGCACTCACAGGATGGCAAGAATACAGTTACAATACATGTAACAATACATATAACAACACAATACTATTCCTTATAATTATTAGGACTTTTGTCAAAACAGCAGAAATAGAAATACCTTGCCTGCTCCAGTAGATCCAGAAACAGCTAATAACTGTCCCTTCTCAATCTTGAAATTTATATCCTGAAGAACAGGAGAGGCATGAAGTGGAAAATTACTGAAGAAGAGATTGCTGGCCATGCTAGGAGCTTTGCTGTTGTTGTTTTCCTGGTTTGCTTTTACAAACAGCTCTCCAATTCCCTGCAACATACACAGATATGTATTTTATGTATATAAAAAATAAGCAAACCATGCATATGCAGACGTATATCATACTATAGATTTATGAAAACCTATGAACTTACTTTTCTCGTGTTACTTTGCTTGTCAATAAAATATTCATTATATTCTTAAATATACAATTTTAATTGGACTTGGGCCTAAATTTGTGAACACAAACAAAATTTGCTTATTATAGAACTACTTTCCAATCTTTATACATGCCACAGCCTGATACTGTTTTCAGAATGGCATAAATCAGTAATAACTGCTCATTACAGGCCTTAACACTTATTAAAACATCTCTTTCAAAGCTTCTCAACTGTGGATAATTTTATATCATGCATTAATTATTTGCCATATATTCCTTGCCTGCTGAGAGCTGAAGCTAGTTAAAATAAAGGTTGCTCTTTTTAGAGAACACCATGGCAAATATTAATAATAAAAAAGATATTCTCTGTGTTTTAATATAGTTTGGGTAAAAGTACCAACCTCATCCCAAAAAGCTGTTACTTTGTCCAACTCAACCCCGGTGGTTGTTAGATTATACTCCAGAGCTTTATATTCTTTTTTCAGCAAGAAATCCTAGAAACACCATGAAAACAGATGTGAGGAAACAGTAAAGGTCAAGGCTGTATTCACACAAAGCAGTACATACTTGCCTACATTAACTAATATTTGCGATGATACTATTGCATTATAGTGCTTTTAGAGAGCAGCATAAATATAAATTGTACAACAACTATTGGATGCAGAAGGAATTGTTTTTGAAACTACCAATTCTTTCACTGCTAGTGAAAACATGGCCATAAAGATATTCTGATTTAAGAAGAGTATCAAAACTTGGCATTTGCTTTGCTTTCAGGACTTGTGTTAGACAGAATCACCTCTCTGACCTTAATAGTTTTCAAATAAAACTTTGGGTTTGGAATAAGATGTAGAAGGTTGCACCCTGGTAAACAGTAAAACAAAGCAGCTACATGCTGCTATCTCTCTATTCCATAACTGCAAGTGTTTAAAGGCATTGGAATTATTTCTCTATCAACAAAAATAAAAGGCAGATAATGATCCTGGGAAGGACAGCACGGAAGTAGTGAAATTTCAAATGACACGAGTCAGCAATCCAATGCTTGTGTTACCTTCTGGGATAGTATTTGGAAAAAAGAACAAGCCTATGCCAATGTAGAAAGGACAACCTCTTTAATCCTTTATTTTATTAAGGCTATGCAGTCTATAGGTACGATCTCCTTTAAACTGACTTTTTTTAAATTACGTGGAAGCAAATAGGTCTACATAGGCAACACAATGGACAAACTAAGCAGAATTGTGGGAAAATCAGTTCTCTACATTAAACTTGCAAATTTTCCAAGTAGAACAAGAAGGAGGAAAGCAGATGATTGAAAGGGTAGGAATTAAAAATCTGGAAGGCAAAACACACATGGTTTATGGAGGAAAAAAAAAAAAAAGGAAATGCCAGCTAGGCTTTCATAACAAAGGCAGTGGAGTCATCCAGTGGAGTTCCTGGAGCAGTGATAGTCAGAGAAAGCACATTGATCCTGAAATACTTCATGGTCTAGAGAACATGAGTCTAGCTACAGGGAAAACACAGTAACCCAGTAGACGTAGGTGGCCCAGTCCACTCTAAACTGAAGAGGAAGTTAAGTCAGAGAAATGTATAAGTAGTTTATTACTTTTGGTTTATGTTTCTTATGACTAGTAAAGGGCTTTGGTGTTCTAGGATTCTGTCCAGTCTGTCTATGGGGACTACACTGAACCTGCCACAAAGACATGATAATTTACGGATTCTGGAGCACTCATTTGCTAATAACCCCAAAGACAAGGGCTCAGCGAAGTGAGGACAATGGTCTGACAACTGGGCTTGCCAGTTCCCTGACAGGATATTGGACACACTCTGCTGGGAAACAGGAGAGACAGGATAGCTCCACTAATGTCCAAGGAATCTGAGAACACAAGGATTGCCTAAACTGAGACCCAACAAGGCAGCCTTCTAAATGTCAAATAGAAAGGTTTACAGCTAGATTTTTTTAATTTTCTGCCCAGTTGAAAATCGTAGAAATCCAATACCTGCTTCTTATTTTATACTAAAGTTCAGATACCTGATTAAGATCTTTAACTTCTGTATTAGGTATTTTTATCACACTAAAAATAATAAAATCTATGTTCTCCAAAAGAATTCTATAAATATGTAATAAAGAAAGCCTAAGATTTCACCACAAAATAGAGTAAGAATTCTTTTTCTGTGAAGTGATTTGAAAACAGTAGATAAAATAGGGTTGAGAATTCACTCTGACTTGACTCTGCAGGTAAGCCTCTCGTGCTGGTATATGAGCAATTGATCTCAGTAGGTAAGGTGGGTAATAATTATTTGACCGGCACCTTAATTATGTTTACTACTCATAATGAATGAGACACACATTTGCATAAGATGAACAATCTCCTGCTGTTCTTGCTACCAATACCTAGAAAAACAGAAGATCTCTGAAAGCTGTGCTATAGAAAACATGTGCTGATTTTTAACTTCCTTTTCTGAAGGAAAAGCATATCTTAAGCGCCATAACTCATATATTTTTATTAAGTTCCTTGTTCTGCAATGAGAATAACTAACAAAATGTCACCGTTTAATAAAAATAAAAATAAAAAAAGCAGCAGGTAGTATGAAACTCCTGCGGTTATGCTGCCTGGGTAACCAGCTAACAATATCAAGATTTACCATGACATTTCATGGTGTTTAGTCAAAGCAACATATATTCAAAAAGTCTGCATAAATGCTGTGTGCTTTTGTTGATCAACTGACAAGATAACATCATATAAATAATTAGCTTACGCACTTGGTAAGATTTTAGTCTATGTACCCTACCTGTATTTTGTTTATTGCTCCAATAGAGTCATACCAGGTCTGTACAGAGCCAGGAAACTGCCTGGTCACTGTCATTCGAAGAACAATGCAGAAGGAAATGGTGGTAAATATCTTTCGGAGAGTAATTCCCTTCATCACAGCATATGGAAGCACAGCTAAAAACACCACAAAAAAGCCTGAAAAGAAGAAGGCTGAGCTGTTGAAATATCTCATATAAGCAGCTTTTCGGGTAAGCTTCAGTTCAGTTCTGTTAAAAAAGCAGATACAAATAATTAGCATAAGATTTCACAGTTTACATCTTACAAATATTTTGGATGGAACTTTTGGTATAACAGTTAACTCAGAGGCTTGCCCATCTTTCTTATTTTCTAGCACTCCAAACTACTTTTGGGCCTAAAAAATCATTAGAGCCAAATTTTTTTAGGCATTAAAGTTCAGAGATGTTGGACAAAATAATAATAACCTATATTATGATTTCTATGCCACATAAACCACAAGCCTCTACAATTCCTGGCACAACCAACCTTAAGTATCTAATGCTATGGTATGAGACACACTCCCAGAAGCATCATCCCATACTCATCTGGTCGTTTAGATTTAGAATTAAGGTATGGCTTAACCTCAGTTTGAAGAGGTGGAAGGCAAGGAGTCTACTTTCCACTTTCCTTTTTCCATTCACTGGGAGACTCCTATAACCACTGGGATAGGATGCAGAAGATCACAGTCCCACTGCTGATGGCAATACAGGGTGTTGCAGGCTGAGCACCACAACCTTTATGTGTCTTCTCATACTGAGCCAGTGCCTGCATCTAGAGTTCATCCAGGATTTTGGTGCTGTGTGCAACGCCCTTTTGGCTCCCTGCCACACACGCATGAGACTTCCACATGCATCCAGCATTTTACCAACTTCTGTCAGCCAAGCAGCTCTTAAAAATACCTAACCGAAAATCTGAGCTGAGCCAGTTTTGGAGGAGGGTGCCAGCACTTCTTGTTAAGCCTGTATTTCACAAGAGAGGCCAGAATAAAGTACCCAGACTTGCCGGTCAGCACTACAGTAGTAGCTACTGCCCCGGAAAAAGGGCCTTGTAGGTGTCTCCAGAGTTTGTATGAGACTGTGCGTGTCAAAAGTGAATAGGGATAACATAGATTTTGTGACTTGGTGCTCATGAAGTGCCACATAAATGGCTGGCTAGAAGCTTTGAAAAAGCCCCCAAGTGCCAAAGAACACAGCCCTGCTCCAAAGAGGGAGAGCGAAAGCACTAACCCTTTTCAGTATGCTCTGAAGCACCAGCCACAAGTGCCTGTCTGTGACACAGGCTTGAAAGCCCTGTAGACTAAGCACTCACTTAGGACAGGTCTTGCTGATGCAGTATGGGTACTTGGTGAGAGACATTAGCCTAGGAGCCTTGTGCACAGAGTGTAGACCAGCGTATGCCTGTTTTTGAAGTGATATGTCTCTACTGACAAAGTACAGACACTTCCAACCTAGGACTTCACCTTCTCCAGTGCTATGCTATGGTTCAGGGGAGCAGTTTGGTGGTGTGTTTTCTTACTTCTCTGAATACACCACATAGCCCCTAGGAGTGCAGAGATGTTTATTCAGGCACCTGTTACGAACAGTTATTATCAGTGCAGACTTAAGAGGGCATATAGTAGACAGTTCATACTGGTCTCTCTGAAGTGTCATAGTTCCCAGAGGGATTTTGCCTGTGGCAATGTTACACCTACAAGATGGCCAGCTCTGGCAGCACAAGTCTACTGGAGCAAGGGCACAGGTCTATCTGGTTCATTAGAGCTGATCAAAGTGGCTTGCATCGGAAAATGCCAGCATGCAGAAATGGTTTGGTAATGACTCAGTTATAACACACTTGCTAAAACACAGGCATGGCTTCAAGCACAAGGCCTCCTTTCCTACCAGCTTAACAAGCCAAATGACTGGGAGGTCCTGCAGAGCTGGTTTGGAAGCCAAATTCAAACCCTGACATTCCAGAGTTGACCTGCTCTGGTGATATCATCGCCAAGTGACCTGTTGAATGACTCAAAAAAGTACAGAAGAATCACAGAATTATAGGATGATGGCTTTGGAGGGGACCTTAAATCATCTAGTTCCAACCCCCGCCCAAGGGCAGGGACACCTTCCATTAGACCAGGTTGCTTAAAGCCTCATCTAACCTGGCCTTGAACTTCCAGGATGGGGTATCCACAACTTCTCTGGGCAACCCCTGCCAGTGCTTCATTACCCTCACAGGGAAGACTTGCTTCCTAATGTCTAATCTCAATTTACTATCCTTCATTTTAAAGCCACACCCCCTTGTCCTATCACTACATACCCTTGTAGAACATCCCTCTCATGATTTCTTCAGGCCTTCAGATACTGAAAGGCCGCAGTAAGGTCTCCCCAGAGCCTTCTCCTCAGGCTGAATGATCCCAATTCTTTCAGCCTTTCTTCATAGGAGACATACTCTGATCTTGTAATATTGCTATCATTCTTGTCTTTTAAAAATACACACATAATGCAATAAAAATTATTTTCAGCATCACAGAATTCACTATAAATTATTATAGAAAACAGAAATCACAAAATAACAGTCCTTTTTCCAGGTTTCTGTAACCATTTTGTGGACTATAATTCATTTAATTACTTTCTACAGGATTTGTTCACATGATGTGGCCTCAGATTTCCTAAAAGCAATGCATGTGACTCGTGACACCAGGGAAATCCTAAAGTAGTTCCATCCTCAAGCTAGCACTCATGGCCAGGATTCAGACTGAATTCTCTCTGATTGTTTATAGTAAATCATTACAAATTCTGATGGTAAAGAACACTTCATTTTCCCTGGATTGTCTTTCAGAAAGCAGTTGAACAAGAAGATGTTTGTGAAACAGTATCATTTTATGTCTTTTATTTACATGATAATATGACATTTATATTTCTTTTATTTTCCCAATCACACACCTGGCACAGAATTTTAATTCTCTGTAAAGGACTAAACAAACACACAGGACACATGGGACAGCTTTAAAGCAGCGTCACCCATCAATCAATCAATATGTCACTTCTCCTCCTTTCCCTCCAGGACACCCTGTCGGTAACAAAGACTTCCTTCTCGAAGGTCCAAGATTACCAGCACCTTACCTCTTCTGCTTCAGGTCTGGGAGTTCCAGTTCAATCTTTATATGAACTGAGGAGGTAAGTATTCTACATGGCCATTTACAATAAATCTTTATGTGAATGTGCAGGATGAATACACGAAGCTAGGCCACTTTAATCCTTTCACCGATTGCATGCAAATTTTATAACCAGCTTTATTGCATTTCTCAGGAAATGGCTGTGCAGGATTCATATTGTTTCCTTCACCACAGAATAGGAACGTCTGTAAAGGCTTAAGTAACCACCACAAAAGGGCTTTTTATTGTAAGCTGAGGATAGGGTTGGCCAGAAACAAACACAGATCCCACAGTTGTTTTACCTGTGCAAACTAACCATTGAAATATTATAACAAATGAGGAAGTAAATAAAAAAAATCTCACCTTCATAGTAAGCATGACAAATTGGGAAAAAAATCCCCCAAACTGCAGTGTGGGAATGCATGGTTAGTTTATGGAGGATTAAGACTTGTTGCTTTACTTCTTCAATAACAAGATCACAGATCATGCTTATAGCCACCTAAGTTTTTTTATGAGCACAAAAAAAAAAATTGATTAACAAATGAGAACACTTACTCACGGATGCTTTCAATCATTTTTTCCATTGCATCTTCCCAACAATAGGCTTTAACTGACTGTATATTTTCAATTATTTCTGAGGTGATGACGAGTCTCTCATTGATCTTTCCTGCTCTCTTATTCCTACAAAAGTAAAAAGGCAGTAGGTCAATCTTCATATTTTTCATCTTGTATAGTTAGCTTGTATCCCATTATACCTTATGAAAACACCTCCTATATATGCCGCTGCTTAAAATACTTACTTGATCAGAATTATTATGAAGAATGTAAAAGAAATTACTAGAAATCCAGTAATTGCTTTAGAAAGGCAAAAATACAAACTCTAAAAAGAATAAATCAAATCACTAAGAAGGAGTTTTAATTCTACAAATTCTAAATTTAATTCTAAATTTAATCCTATCACTATTATTGCATGTTAGACTTTTCGCTTTGTTAGACAACTGCCGCTAGATAAGTAAAGGTTTGTCCACAACTTTCCTGACACAGAAAATTCCTTGGACTCCTTTTATGTTAAGTCATAACCAGAAACCTTTAATCAAGTGGTATAACTTCTTAAAACCAATATGCATCTGGAAAATATATTGATACTATTTAAAACAGTCTTGTCACCTGTATTTCATCATCATATGTCCCAGCCAGGCTTGGAATAATGCCATGACAATTAGAAGAGCAAGTCCAGAAAATGCAGAAGCTTCTAACATATCCCAGAGCAATCCCATCAGCAGTGCCACTTGTAATGGTGCAATCCATACAAAATGAGCCAGAGCAAGACCCTATGGAAAGCCACAGCAGAAAATAATACAAATTACAGATGTGCTCTGAAAACTACATGAAAAGGAAGTAGACATTTAAGTGACACTTGGAAAAATGTGATGAAGAATGGTACAAATATTTCTAGTAGTAAAACAAGTTTATAAAGGATTTGTGGTCCTGAGCACATAGCATTCTGGGTGTTGATTATGATGACAGTGCAGAAATACATATATTCCACAAATAAACTTTGATTTTTCTAAGGCAAAGTTCAGCCTGCGATTGTCTCTTTGTTATGTATATCCACGAGGAAAAACCACAACTTTGTAAAAGAAAACAGAATTTGGTAACAATGCTGGCTTTTTCAACCGCTGTAAAATGAGGAAAATACACATGAGAATCTTCTGAGAGTGCGTTAATCTGATAGAGAAGGCAAATATTACCTTGGTGAAGAAATGAATGTTGTGTGAATACAACTAATTCAATACAGAATTGCTGCCTACTTCAGTCACATTCCTTCACATTTTGGACTGAGTCCTGTGATCAGTCTGCACAGGAGTCTGTGTTAGTGCAGCTACACTGCTGCAATAATAGACCACTTGTCTTAACTTCTTCAGCGCTAGCTAACATTGCTCTGTATAGTAATACAGTGCTTTAAGTAAATACACCCTACAGTCCCAGCCTAGAGTCTACAGTCTCTCTGATTTGCTTCTTTAATGGGAAGCAAACCTTATACTTACAATGGGCCAAAAAACACATGATGAACAGAAGTTCATAGAGTTCCTAAAGGCAGGAATTTATGTCTTTAACAAAAGATAAGTTTTACAGGAGACTCTGTAAGTATTGTCTAAGACATATGTGCTGGGAATGACTCCTAACGCAGTCTTACATCAACAATCACTTTTAGGACAGCAACAGGAGGCTGAACCTCATTGCTTGTTCAATGGCAAGAGTGGACCAGATCACTTTAGTAAAAACACAGTCACCAGGAAACAGGATGGAAAAGTTGAGCTAGCAAGCTCTGACTTCTATGAAACCAACTGTAAAACACAGAGGCTTTCTGAAAGGTTTTCACTGGACTGCAGAACAAACATGTTTTTATGATAGAACTTTTTTAGGTTTCCTCTACTAACCAGCATAGGTGCTAAAGGATGTCATAAGTATCAGAATTAGCATTTCCATGACCATGTGCCAACACATTTTTATAAGACAGGGTAGAAATGTTATATCTACAATGAGCACTCAGTGCAGTTCATCGTTTCTGCCCCTTCTTTCCTCAATAATTGTCATGAACAGCTTGAAGTATTGCATATGTATCTGACAGTTTACAAAGTGAACTAAACAACTGACGACACACCTCATCAAACTTGTTCAGATTGTTGGAAAGAAGACTGACCAGTTGTCCAGTACTTATTTTATCTAGCACTCTGCTTGACAATTTTAAGATCTGTAAAAGAAAACAAAACCATAGAAAAGCAGTCATCTAACTCATCCCCATAAAACAGAATAAATACAGATAAAAATGATAAACAATGGCACAGTAGTATAAATAATCCTCCACTTATCTGTTTGTATTATAAAGAAAGTCTCGTTAAACTTGTTATTTATGTCACTTGAAGTCAATATAGCCATTAAATTGCTTTACAAATATTGATTGATTGACTTAGTCCTTGCTTTCTGTTGAATATTTTATGTATATAGATATATATGCAAATGCAAGTTTTAATTAAGCATGCATGCTGTGTGTTGTCGTGCATCCTCAAAAAATCTCCTACTGTGTCCCTCTTGACAAATATTTTTGAAAGAGGCTTTCACAGTGAGACTTATACTAGAATAACTAACATGTTTGTTTAAATTAGGCGCTTTTGATAAAACCAAATACCTTTTTAAATCTTTGTGAACATGTGATGCGTCAGTATCTGTTGATTCTTCATGCGATAGAGATCTCACACAGTATCATTCAAGCTCAACCCCTTCAATGTTACATTTATTGCTTAAATATTAATCTCTAATTATCTTTTGAAGATATTCTTTGGCCACATCATGTTATTCTCCCTTTGCAATATACATGTATAACGGGAGCACAGTGGTAGAACAATTAAGGTCTCTCACCACTTATCCAGCAAGCCTTCACTCACGGAGGCTGACTTCAGCCAAACCAGCTGTGGGTGAGTATTTAGTTCTTTGGATTGGGAAATGGAGAGCCATCAGGCACTGATGTTAGCCACATTATTATTCTATACACTTTGTTTACTTTAACAAAGCTATCAATCTTTTAACAAACTAGTCTAGAAGTTACATAGGGTACAGACAGAGGTTTGGCTTAGAATGTAAATTAAACAATTACCTTCTTATAGATCAAGCTAAACATAGCTATCCTCATTTGCATTCCAATATGATGAAGACCAAAGATAGCAGGGTGTATAAGTAGTGTTCTCACAAGGAAGAGAAGGCACAAGCCAATGCCCAGGTAGTAGGCTATGGATCTTTCATCAGAGTTATCTGGATCATAGGAAGCTATTATTCTTCCCAGCAAAAGGGGTTGCACAGATTTGGTGACTTCCTGCAGGTAGAAAAGAGAAAAATAATTTTGATTGGTGTTTGTTCATTTTTACAAAATGGCTAACATTTTAATTTCAAGTCCTACCAAATAAGATTTACACCTTCATATCTCAAATGAAGAAGTCAGGTCTGTTTGCTATACAAACCATGGGAAATTGCAGTAATTACCCAAGAGTACAGACAACTCACTGCTGTCTAAATCTGTGATGCTCCTGCAACTCCACCAAAACAAACCTAGACTGTAAATTCTGTTTGATCATTTTCTACAATGGAGATTAGCTTCCATATTTATTTCACACAGCTATAATGGATTAGTTATATCATATGACTGAATCCAGCTTATCAGGCTGGACCTCTGTTTTGGCCCTTAGGGAACAGTTCTCACTGCACTTTACTGGACTTAGAGGACACAGGAAGACTCAGAACTGCTGGAATGAACACCACTAGAACAACAACAGTGAAGATATATCTAAAACAAAAAGTAAATGGAGATAGCCACAGAATAAAAGCATAAGTAATTCGATCCCACTCCTCAATAGTTCCAGACACTGTATCCAGGTTTGTAACAAAAGCAGGATGAGAGGGAGTAAAAAGTGATGGAGGCAAGATTAACAAAAGTCCCAGAGAGAAACCAGCCCCTCCTGGATTGGAAGCCCCAGCACTGCCCATCCCAGCATGACGAGCAGGGTAGAGATCCAAAGTAGGAAAGGGAAAAGGGGCAGTATGAACCACCGAACTGCAAGGCATCCAAATGATTTGCTGCAGCCTTGGCTTTACATTAGCCTATTCCATTTGCCCCCAGTCTCCTTTTCTGTTGTAATTAAACCTCGCTACTGTTATCTCACCTTTCCCTTCCATTTCCCTTCCTGCCCCATCATGCTCATGCTTTCACTCCTATAATCTCAACGTCTCCATCTTTGCCTCTTGCTCCCTCCTTCCTCCCAGTCCTTCCCAGAGAACTGCACTTGTTAGTGCTGTGGTCTAGCACTTTGCTTCATCTTCTGCATGAGCTGCAGAAGGATATGAAGCACATATGTGCTCCTTTGCTTCACTGTTAGTTCAATAGTGTTATGAACTTTTATGCCTGACTCCTTATCCTTCTTTCTGTTGTGTTGCAGCAGAAAGCATCTGATTCTTCCAAAGTAACAAGACAGCATTGAATTATTTTTTATACAGATGTGTTAAATTCTATCAAAAAGTATTATTACTGCCTTCCAGCTGAAAACCACACAAACCACCATACAGAGACTCAGAGACAAGTGAACTGGTGAAGTTCAGCTGTAATTAATGTTCTACTGTGATAAATAGATTGGGGAAATCCCCTTTAATTGTTTTCTGTCTACTTTGGGTTCCTTTAGGTCTCTTATAAAAAAATCAATCTCAAGTACTTCTACAACCTGTAGTGTAATCCCTTTTGAACGTCACTGTTGGTGGAGATGATACTCATCATTCGCTTTTTCCACAGAAGAGGTGAAGTTTTACATCTCAAACACCATACCTGTGCTATGCGCTACATTTCCCAAATTAAACATCACTCTGCCCTAACACAAATGCTGTAATTCTGGAGGCAGCTTTGACAAAGACTTCAGTGTTATTAGTAGGCAAAGGGAGTAGTGTTTATTAAAACACACATGACCCAGGGCAGCTGTGCTTAGACCATATGCATCCCAAAACATCAAACCAAGATTCCCCAAAACTCACAGAATACAAAACATTCATCTCTCAAGGACAATGCGGTGCTTTCATACTTTCAGAGATTCCAAGATAAGCTTTTCTATATGGGCTTAAAATAGCAAGATTTTTTTTTATTATTTACTTTTACTCCTGTGAAAACGCCACGTTCTGCTGCTGTGTTTGTTGTGACTATAAAGGTATTGCATACATTCTTAGCTTGCTGGAAAAAAAGGTGATTTACAGACTAAGTGTAAAATAGTGGCTGGCAATAAGCCAAGTCATATGCTATCTCATGGGGCATAAAAATCCACTGATTTACAATAGAGATTTACCAGCTTACTTACCAAAGATATTATCTAGTCTACATACAAATCAAAGCAGAACTACTTGCTTTTCATTTTTCCTCTTGTAAACTTGAAATTACCTACTGACATAAATACTGGTAAACTGATTAGAACAACCTGCCTAAAAAAAGGAATGGGATTTGTGCACCTAACCAAAAATTTAGTTTTCAAGAGTCATGTTTTGCCTACTCCTGTCCTTACTCTTCTCTGCATTCATCATAGGTCACTGAGAAACTCAGAAATATCCCCCTCACAGAAATCTTAATTATAAGAGCAAAGATCTGAAGAGAAATGAGAGCACAACACAGGATACCATGCTAATCTGACCTGGTAGGATTATTCTTACGCAACAAAGACTTTTATATTACATGTATATATGTTCAAACACTCTGTATTTGAAGACAATAATCGACATCTCTGCTTTGGCATATGCCCAAGAAGTGCCTCTGGACTTCCATATCCCTCCCTGCCTTCTCACTCACACCCATGACCCATATGCGAGAACTACAGGAAATCCTCATTAGGGCCCTTTGGGATATGATATTAATACCACTTCTGAGTTAATGTTAGCAGCTGCTGTGCCTGAGTCGAAATATATATTTCATGGGGATGAATATAAGACCAAAATACAAGTAGAATCAAACCAATCCTCACAGCAAAATACCTATTTGGTTAGCAGGCATCAAGCTAAAAAGAAAGATTTTTGTTTCACCACCATAATAACTTTCCTTTAGTTTGTAAGACTCATCTTCTGATGGGGTGAAGCACAGAAGCTGTTTTGAACAACAGGGGAGTAGACAGATTAAGTGCAGTAACTCAATGTCCCTAACATAACACTAGTTATGAGGAAGAGTCATAGTACTCTAGGGGGCCAGAGCACAAGTGTCTGCCCTGCAATAATATCATTACCTACAGCGTGTAAGGGAAAAGGGAGAGACAGAAAAAACACCAGACCTAATGAAAGCAAAGCTGCCATGCCAGTTGCAATGACAACTACACAAACAGCAGGGATGTCAGCAGAATTTTAGCCACACTCCAAGAAAGGTGCTGTGAAAATGGCTCAGTGATTAGCCAAGAGAAGATCTGAAAGGAAAATGAAGTTCAAAGAACACACAACTTGGTTACACCTATGCCAGTGCGGCACAACATCCTGTCTCCATTCAAATTAATGGCAAAGCTCCCATTAATTTCCGTGAGCAGGGCCTGAAAAGAACACCAGCAGCTTTAGGAGCAAGTTTTTTCCCTTACAATTTTTCTTTCAATAAAATTAAACAGCATTCAATAAAATGAAGACTAATGATAATAGAATCAAGAATTTAAACTGAATTAATCTTTCCATGTTCATTGTGAAAGGGTAATTTTGTTTACTATATGTTTAATTGCACATATCTGTGATTTCTTAAAGAAATAAAAAAAAACAAATCCACAACCAAATGAAGAATATGACTCAAACATCCTGCAGTCTTGTTCTGTCTTCACCTGGTCTAAAATTGTATTCCATTAAAATAGTCCACATGGAGAAATCAAGCCTGCACAGTCATACGCATGCATGCCCACACACTTTGCCTGCTTTGGGAAAGAGTGTTATCCTCAAGGCTCCCTGCAAAAGCCCTCAGACACTGCTTAATTTTTAACAGGAATGCATTAGTACAAAAGTTTCGCCAGCCACACTCTGCAGGAACAGCTATTGCAGACTCTGTAGGAACAACTATTACAGTCCCCGGTAGGTTACACTGGTAGAACTGTTTTGTTGTTGCCTCTTTTTTTTTTAAATACAAACCTATCATGAATAAGGATCTGCTGGCTTAATGAGGAAAAAAAAACCAACAAAACTAAAGGCAGTAAAGAGATTGCAGCAGCACATAAAAGACAGGATTGAGGAGGGGTCCACAAGGGGTCTCATGTGAGAGAAGAGTTGACAAAAAAGATGAAAAAGGATCTGCCACGATGCCCAACAAGGATCAAAGAAGGGTTATTATGCAGCCCCTTAGATAGCAAGATGGCCTTTCCTAGAGGGTTAACTGCCTCATCATTGACAATTTAGGGTCCAGTACCTTAAAGATACCCCCTGACACTATCCTCTGCATCCAGCAAAGGATGAAGACTCCCCTTAGCCCTCCCTTTGATGCTAATGTATTTGTAGAAATTTTGTTGTTGTCTTTAATTGCAGTGGCCAAATAAAGTTCCAATTTGGCTTTGGCCCTTCTCTTTCTCTCCCTATATAATCTCACAACATGCTTTTAGTCCCCACAAGTTACCTGCCCCTCCTTACAAAGGTGATAAGCTCTCTTTTTTACTATTAAATTACAGAAACTTGGAAATAACATGGATATTTAATGTGCATAATGATTAATTGCAATGTTCAGATTTACACTCTGGCTGTACAACACACCTAGTGAGACACCATTAGTAAGAAACTATTTTCACAGCTCCTAACCCCAGTGATAGGATTGTCAAACAAACAGGTGGCATTTGGTAAGTCAGGGTAATCCCACATAACATGTTGTAAAGGTGACAAACATAATCAGTTCAGACTTTTACATCAAGTTCCTGATCGCACACTTTGGAGCACTGACAGCACCAAGATTCTACGATGTGATTTCACATAGTTGTTCAGGAAGAATTGTTACCACTGATGAAGACAATTTGTTTATTGCACACGCAAACCTCTATAGAGCATTTAACTGTGAATGTGCCTGCTAGACACTTTGAAAAAATTGACTGAATCACGTGAAATTGCATGGTCATTTATTTTAATGTACGGTAGAAAACTCTTTAGAAACTTTTTAAAAACTGGAACATAAGAAAATAAGTACTTTAGCTCAGCAGTGATACAAAAATTCAGGTCCTCTGCCTGTATTTGGAGAAGCATATACCAGCACTAGAAACACAGAAAAATTATTAATATGTATGTTTTAAAGATAATGAGATGTTACCAGAAAACTTTTTTTTTAATGAAAGCCCATGAGTATATCTCTCCGTATTTATCTCATTTGTAAGCAACACACTGAGGAAAGATCAGTGGCTACTGAAAGAACTCTGTATTAATTTAGCAGTCCCTACGACTCGGGTCTATTTATGGAACACAAGAAGTTTACTGAAAAGAAGGACAAATCTTACCCCTAAATACAACATCATCCCATAGAACATAAATTTCCAGAAAAAGCATCGTCGAAGAGCATTAATGAGTTTGGGTTTCTTCTCTGAAGTTGCCAGCTCTCTGTCCCACTCTCTGAAAAAGAACCAAAAAACAAGTTGCTCAAGCAAATACATGGGTCTATGGCTCTGACATACTTCAATTCACCCAAGTATATCCAAGGAGATTTAGCTAAGGTGGCTAATGAAAGAAAACTTTGCAGAGACCCCAAAGACCTGGCCTTCATTGATTAATAAAAGTTCAAACTTAGTTCAGCCATGTATTTTGGCAGTTTTAAATACGCAGTCATACATCACCCTGTAGGGAATTTATTCATTAAAAGGTCACATTGTATGTTTTAAAGAAACCTGCTGTACTTAAAACCAAAGCACAATAATAGGCAAATAAATGTTTTGGAACTCTTCCAGTCTGCAAAAAAGAAAGCGCCAACAAAGCATCAAAAATGTGATTTTTCTACTGCATAGCACTATTTTTAGCTTGTGTTGCTGGGACAATACATTTCTACTCAATAATCAGCCAGTTACTGATCAGAAGTAGTCACACTCAGAGAGCATATGGTAAGTCAAAATTATACTCACAGGTTGAAGTACTCCTGAGAATTTCCTCAGCTAACTCTTTTCTCCACTATTCAACAGAACATTAAATAACCAAAATATTCCATTTATAAACTATCAAAATGCATTAAGCATACCAGTGTTCTCAATACATTCCACTAGTTTTGAATACTTATGCTGCACTGCAACTGAGTTTGATTGGATTGGCACAGCAGCGCAGACATGAGCTGCCCCAGAACACCAAGGAAAGCTGCATCAGAAGTCGGGAGAGAGGGAACGGATTTAGGCACTCGTAGTGTAAGAGTCAGTCACAAGTGCAGAACAGTTTCTGGGCTAATACCCATTGAGAGAGGGTAAAGAATAGCAGAAGCCCAAATGAGGAAAGTCAGGGTATGATTTCTGTAGAAACACTTAGTCTTTCAATAGTGGTATCAAAGGAAAATAAGAATGTTATTTAGCAGAAGAGAAAATAAACCAAGTTTTACAAGGTTCTTTTTTGAAGAAAGAACAGCAGAAAGGGGAACTAGGATTAAAACCGTGAGTCTAGCCTCTCTCATTAATGGACGGCTGTCACAGGTACCTGTATATAGTAATTTAGAGCATCTAGGTGTTACATTTTAGCCAGGGATCCCAGTCATGTCTAAAGTACACTGTGTGCAACCAGCTTGCACCTAACACTACTTAAGCAATTCATACAGCAGCTTTTTAATGAAAATTGCAGTGATTCCTGTAAAAAACTTATTTAATGAATCTTTCTTACCTTTCTAATTTTTCAGAAAGATTATCAGCAGAGTCTGCAGAAGGGATTTGATAAATATCTGACAGCTCCAACCGTCGTCTGTAACCCTTTTTCAAAATTGGTTTTGTCCATCTAAGCAGAAAAAAAAATTTAAAAAAAAAAAAATCAGCAGTTTCTGAGGTTAATCCTGGAGCTGCTTTGCCTCACCTTTAAAAGTCTGTCCAAAGCATCCAAGTATATCTGTGTGTGCACACACACACACATACATATCCATACATGACATACTATAGTGGAGCTCTGCATTATACTTACAAAATTGTATTACGAACATAACACAAAAAGAAGAAGAATGAAACTTGTATTTAATCAGTTTGGGGATGGGATCACACCCCAAACTTCCTACTGAGTCACTTTCAGACAAATGAACAGGAGATTGAGATCTCTGTACTGGATTTCCAAACATACTATGTGCTATGTCCATATAAATGAATAATAAATTATGACTAAGACTGGATGTGTAGGTTTCATTCCTATCTGCTCCGCTCTCATGAGACCCCATCTGGAGTACTCTGTCTAGCTCTGAGGTCCCCAGCACATGAAGGACACGAACCTATTGGAGTGAATCCAGAGGAAACCATGAGGACAATTAGAGGGATGAAGCACCTCCCCTTATGAAGGCAGGTGGAGAGAATTAGGATTATTCAGCCTGGAGGAGAGAAGGCTGAGGGGAGATCTTATAGCAGCCTTCTAGTACCTAAAGGGGGCCTACAAGAGAGCTGCAGAGGGACTTTTTACAAGGGCACGCAGTTGTTGGACAAGGGGGAATGGCTTTAAACAGAGAGTAAGTTTAGATTAGACATGAGGAAGAAACTGCTTACTGTGAGGATGGCCAGACACTAGAACAGGTTGCCCAGGGAAGTTGTGGATGTCCCATTCCTGGAAGGGTTCAAGGCCAGGTTGGATGGGGCTCTGAGCAACCTGGTCTAGTGAAAGGTGTTGCTGTCCATGGCAGGGGGGTTTGGAACTAGATGATCTTAAAAGTCCTTTTCAATACAAACCATTCTATGATTCTATATGATTCGACACCCTACACTGCAGTATGTACTTAACAAGACAGGAGATCTATCACAGAACTCCTCATAAGATCTTCATTGTGTCCATCATATGCACAGATTTTGCATTTGTTTTTTCAAATGTCATATTTAAAAATTTAATATCAATTTAAAGACCATGCTGAATTAAAAATTTAATAGCAATTTAAAGAGCATGTTGAATTAAAACAGAAAAATGGCTACTCTGTAGAGAAAAATTTTAGAAGCCTTGACTAATTTTATCAAACAATTCAGCTCGAGAAAGGCTTTCTAATCCTCAAGTACCAACTTGTACAAAATTTTGCAGCAGTTGCTGTTTGGAAATCTTTTTGAAAACACAGGACTAAACCAAAACATTAACAAGAATCTGTAAGAACTAACAGTGTATTTTGAAACTACTCAAGTTTCTGCTTTACTGCCATTGATAAAATACATTTCCTTAAAAAAATTAAATGCCTGCAGAAGAAGTAGTTTATGGTTGATTGCTGTCATGCTTCCATATGTAAATACAGTGTTTAAATAACCCCATATGATTTAAGATTATGATAAAAGTTCTGCAAAACTTCATTCATTTCAGAATGTCTTTGTTTTAAACTGTCTTCATAAAAAAGTTACCAAAACGGCAAAAGAAATACAATAATGTTTCACACAGTCACTTAGAAAACACAAACAGCTTATTGGATAAGTGTACCTGTATGCCTGAAAAAAACCTGTGTCAGACACACAAAGAAATTCACATTCTCAGTTGCAGCCCCTGAATTTGCAGAGGTTGATATAAAGGTAAAAGAAAATCATTAAACTTACAGAAGTGCAAAAACACCTTAGCACAACCTCCAAAGACTACTTGCCTACAACTATGTGCATGCACATGCACACTCTAACATTAACTGTAAGGAAATTATGAATTGCATAAGACACCAGTCTATAATCCCCATAATTCAGTAAGGCACAAGGATATTTCCCAAATGCACAGTTACTTCACACCCACTGCAAAGAGAAGGTGTTCTAAGAAACTGGAGGATTATCCTTCATTTCTGCAATAACCATATGGTTTCAGATGAATTCCATGGCTTTTAGCTCAGTCTTTGACACCCCAGTAGCTAAAAAATAGCACATAATTCATAGTATGTTACAAGAAGGCAGCTAGGAGAATCCACTTTGGAGGGTCATTGGCAAAGCATCCATAAATTTTATTTCTACTGGAAACAGGAGCCAATGTTTTCAGGGATGTAATAAAATGGATTAGAAGAAAACCTTTGAATTTAAAAATAACACTGTTGCATGAAAGTCTTTCATGGACACTGCAAATGACAAACAAGGTATTCCTTTGTATTTTTCCATCTCCCAATGACAGAGAGAACCAGCTGCTATTGGCTTTGTGCATATCTTGTGGAGAAGTGGCCAATCCTTGTCCTTCAGGAGCAGAAGCTCTAGTGGACTGGCTTCACCAAAAGTTCTGTATATGCAGATATTGTGGCCATGATCGAATTAATACAAGTTATGGGTCACAAAAAAACTACTGCAGCTAATGCTAGTAAATTTACAGTACTTCCTTAGCAACTTTAATTATCAATACCATATCTAGGTAATAACCTTGCTAAGCCACGTAATAATGTTTTGAAACTGTAATAAGACATTCCCAACTTGAAAAAAGATAAATGCTTTACACTTTCAGACTTTTTATGTTTTGGGAAAACATTTTTTATTGCACTGTTTCCCTCCACACATTGGATTTTATTTACAGTTTTGATTAGCACTTACCCTGGCATTTTGCCACTGCCTGAAGTAACAAAACGTAACCACATTTAGAGTGGAGTGGCTGTATTAGCATTCGGGAAAGGCAGCATGCTTAGCAGATCTACTGGATGCCTAGAAATGTCTCTTGTTTTACTCTGTGCTTAACTAGGTGCACTGATAATTGCCACTGAAATTACATGGTCCCTAAAGCACCTTCCTCTCCCAGATCTTTAACAGAGATTTAGTGCAGTCCTCATCCTCACCTCACAGCTCATCAGGGTAGCTGCAGCTGGTGGATAAACTCCTCTAGCCAGCTAAAGGAGCAGTGCTGACACCTTCCCCTGGGGACCTCCTAGTCTGCAGCCAGGTTCCTACCGCAGGATGCTGGCAGGGCTTGCACAGAAAGGTTCATCTCCCAGCTGCCCTGGCCTTGCTCAGAAGTCCCACCCTAACTAGATCTGGCCAATTTGTGCGCTGTGCCAAGTGGCTTCGGGTTGGAGCAGTAATCATGGGAGGAGCTGCTCTGACACGTGATGTTTGTCTCAAGGTAGATCTTCAACAGCTGCTTGAGTTGTGCTGTCAAGAACTGTAGGAGACAGTATGTATTTTATTAAAAGGAATATACTAGACCTAAAATACATAAATACCTCATAAAACCAACCTTTTTTCAGATTCCAATACCATCCAAATTACCATTATGATCCAGTTTCACTGCAAAGTTTTGAAAAGCAAAATGACTATAAATTTGTTTTAATTGACAATATAATCTGTAGTTATCCATGTTTCTGTAACACCAGGTGACACAGCTCAGAGTTTGTCAACAAACACGGCTCTTCTAATTTTTTGGCTTAATGGAAATGATTTGTCAGTGTTAATGCTGAGTTTTTTCTTGCAGTTGCTGAGAATGAGACATTTCCTCTGAAAAGAAGGGAGAAAGAAGGAAGGGAAACAAATTGGCTTTACAGCATTATGTTAGCAAATGCCACCGGATTACTGGCTGGCATTTAATGAACTCTTTTATAGAAAAACCTGTAGTGCTGTCAGAGTTTTGACACTAACTAGGAATGCTATTATGGGTACACACACATGACACCCAGCAGGAGACAAGTTTCAAGGATGTACAGTCGGAAAGAAGAGAAGGAAAACAAGTTCCACCTCTATTATTTACTGCCTGTAGCAAAAAAAAACCTTACAAGTTTGATATGTAAATATCAAATACCTAACACATTGTTTGGCAGATTTCTAATTACTATTTCTTTGTCATTCACCTTAGCAATACAAACCAGATTTCTTACTACAGCTATTGGTTTCCCCAGCCTGGTCAGGCTCATCCCATTCAAGCAAACTCTATCTATAAGACAGATGTCTTTGGCTTTCCAGAGAGTATTAACACAGACAACTTGTCAATTGGATTTGACTCTCCCTTAAGGCTGCTTTGCATGTCACTGAAGACAGAAGGAGCCTCTGTGTTGCTAAGCCAACTACCCAGATCTTCCTTCCAGCCACAGGAATACCTTAGCTCCATCAGGCTCTTCAGATCAAGAAGCGCAGGATGTTGAGACAGTGACAGAATAGCACGGCTGAGCTGTCTAACACCTGCAAAACAGAGGACCTCCCCTGCAGGGGTCACTGATCAGACTGGTACCATTTCAACAGGTGTCCTATGCAAAACACTGCAACATCTACTGAGCAGCACAAAGGCAGCCAGGGCTTCACTCCCATTTACAAAGCATTGATACTTGTGCATAATATAGTTAGGCATAGCACCTGCAGTTCCTAAGGAATTGAACCTGAATGTCAGTGGAAAGGGCAACAAAAGTGCCTCTGGCTTTACCTTATCCTTCCTCCTAACGGTTAAGGGGAGGGGGAGCAGGGAACATAATCAAGCCATTATGAAGATGCTTTGGAGCCTAAGTTTTACAAGGTATTTGTAGAGCCATGAATTCTTACCAACTGCAGAAAAAGGCTGAGGTACCATGTAGATCTCAGACATATCCAAAGGGTCAAACCAGACTCTGTCAGAGGCTCTGCACTCCCATCTTCTCCCAAAAGATACCCATAATTCCGGCAGAAGTAAATTATAAATTTTTGCTTACTTTGTACTGGAGGTGTCACCTCTAGTATACCCAAAACTGCTTCTCCAGAAGATTGTCTGCACCATCAGCCATCTTCTCTGAGCATTCTGCAATGCTGCTGTAAAGGGTGACCGTAGCTCTGTGTGATCTTTGCTAATAGATGGGAGAAGTCAGTGTGCCCATGGAGCACACCTGCCAGGCACCACAGCCTTTGGTTACTCTCAACAAGGCAGGGCTGCAGTTACTTTGTTTTGAACAGTAATCTACTGAAATAGCACATTGGATATTCTGAAAACTATATTAAGCCTTTAGCATTTTCTCATTTAAAAACAAACAAATGCAACACAGCTTAATATTTAAACATAATAATTGCAAGGCTTCAACAACTGACGGCAAACGCAGACTCTACTGATTCCAGGTTTTTGTTGTTGTTAATTTCCCCTAGATCACAAAAATTAAGATTTTTATTTCTTCGCTAATAAGCAACTTTCCCCCATAAGGTGTTAATTGACATGGAAGATATTTAGCAGCAATATTATCGACTCTGCCACTAGCTGTGAGCAGCACCATTTTAAGAATAATCAATGTTCTACCGAAACCCCAGGATTTCAATAGCAAATCTTAATTAGGATTATTTCGTGGCAATTCTTGGGGAAGGCTTGCCTTTTATGCACAGTTTTTGTGAAGTGACACTTATTCAAATTACTATCTTATCTCTAAACACTTTTTTTTAGCAGAAATTCAGTACTTTTTTCTTACAATTAGGAAAGTAGTCAAAGTATTTAGTTTGGAGAAGTCCTGAGAGTTATTTTTGAGAGAAAACAAAACACATTAGGGGTTACGTTGTGCAAGAGTGCAGGACAGAATGCAATAATTGTATTAAAATCTGATTAAAATCTGTCAATTGTTTAGATACCAAAGTCAATTGTATATGCTTCAAATATTTATTTAAAAAAGTTAGCAAAATAACATAGTGGTGATGATGTGCTATGAACAGGGATTGCAAGGCTGTTTCAGCATATACCTACAGTTAGACTGGCTAGAAGAAGTTGTTTCTTCATCTTCACTCTTTTTCTCCATTATATATCCCACAGCAAGAAAAAGAGATATTCCTTTTTTCTAGTCATTTGAAAGAACAGGGAACATTACAGAAAACTTGCAGATAAGTGCTATTCATGATTTAATTGAATTTTAAAATCTCCCAGATGTGTCGCTAATGGCAACAAATTTCACCCAATTTTGCACTTCATTGTCTTAACCACGCATTATTTTGAAACATTCCATAACAAAATAACATACAGTTGCACATCAACTGCCCTTTTCAAACATGGAATTTGTTCCAACCCCAATGACTGATTAGTGGTGAGGTATAAACTCTTTCACAAAGAGGTGAACGCATTTGTAATTTATTTTATTTTTATTTTAGTACCAAGGATCAAAATGTAAGTTGTCATTACAGTAATATGGAATTAACCCTGAATTAGGTGCTGCTTCTCTTACTACTTGCTCTTTGCTATTTTCTCTTTATCCTGGTATTTGATACTGCTACTCCTCAGCATGATCCTTGCAAATTGATGAGAAAATGTCTCATAGCTTCTGATTTCCAAAACAGTCTTGGGCTTTGAGCAAAGCAATACTGAGGGGGCTTTGTGGTTTTGTTTTCTTTGTATTTATTACCAACAGCGAAATAAAAGTATTTCAGAATTTATTGATTAACCTTAAACTAAATTAAGTGAAATATCAGATTGACTCCAATACAATAAAGGTTCACATTCTTTATTTTAAAAGTTGGAAAAACCCCACATAAATACCAACATTAAAAAGTGGGAATATACCTGAAACCGACTACCCTTCTCAGCTGTCATTTAGGATTTTCTCCTAAGGCACAATGTTGCCCTTTGAGTCAAAATACTAGTATTGCACCAGGCCACCTCTAGCACCATCTTTAAGGATCAAATCTCTCCTCCTGCCTACTCCCCTGAAGGAAGAATGCTTGCCCATATCTGACAGGCTGGAGGATTCTGGTTTCAATGGAAAAACAATGCGATTTCAAAATACGTCTTAAATACCTACTTATTCTAATTTGGGGAGCTTCATGACAATGCAGCCTTGGTTTAGCTACTTGCTGACTGAAAAATCTCATGCAGATCCTTATGCTTGTATGAGAGAAAATGATAAATAAACAGCCTCCAAGCTCTTGCTCATCTCACCCAGGCATACCCCCACTCTCATGGAAGGCCACTGAACTGCGTCTGCAAGTTCACATGGCAAAATCTGGCAATGTTTCACTAAAGTCTTCTTAGATACTAGTTTAATTTGACCTTTAATTTACATATTTTACTGGACATAATCTGACATGTTATTATCCAGATGTCAAGTTGGCACCATTCTGCTTCCACAACCACTATACCTACACACATACACTGTAAAGCTGGAGGGCAGGGGAAAAAAAAAGAAAGCCCCACGAAACAAAACAAGGTAACAGCAATCTGTAGAACCCTCCTGCAACAAGTCACACTATTCTCACTACTTTGAAAATTAGCATATCCAATAATGTAGATATGCAGGGACTAAGATTCTTCAGTATGAACGAGGTGGTAGTTGTTCACTCTAGAAATATCCTGAAATAACTGTCACACCAGAAATACCCTTGTGTAATTAAAGTCCTGGACAGGAGATCTCAGACAGATTGCACTAACTCCACCACATGCTCCCAGGACAAGTCACAATTGTTGTATATCCCCACTTTCTTTTCTACAGAACTTACCAGGAAACCTTTTTTTTTAGCCCATCTTTTGTGTTGTCTACTTAGACTTTAAGGTCTTTGAAACAGACTTTCTTATCAAATATTTTCCAGTGCTTAGTACAGTGAACTTCAAATTTCTTTTAGTGCATTTAGAAGCCTCTATAATACAGATAATAAAACTACTATGTCATTTGCTACAGTATTAAAAAAAATAAAAATTCAAGGATTTGGATGGATTATTTTCTATACCATAAAAATCAAATAAGCATGTAGAGAATAACAAAGTACATAGAGGTCTGCAAATCTTTCATATGTGTGATAATTAATCTTGAGTATCAAGATGTTAAGTCTTCTTCCTGCAGGAGGGAAAGAGACTTTAAATACCTTTCAGAAACTTGATATAGGCATCTGTGCTTTACAGTTATAAAGCAGTCAAAGGTCACTGTTCTATGCAGGGTTTGCACTTCTGCTCATTACACCAAAGATGCACTATCAGCTGAGCCAAGGACACAATTTAGCCTTATTGTTAGAGAAGGTATTCCTCTGACTGAAATTACTTCAACTGTAGGAAATTCAGCATCCTTTCTCCAGTTCACTTCAAGTTTCATTTTTTACCTTGGAAATAGTAATAGAACCAAAATTTTCAAAAG
The DNA here is from genome assembly GCA_013396735.1 of Grallaria varia. Taxonomy (NCBI): domain Eukaryota; kingdom Metazoa; phylum Chordata; class Aves; order Passeriformes; family Formicariidae; genus Grallaria; species Grallaria varia. Next base: position 98,547 of record VWZG01005220.1, read on the forward strand.
GAGTCCAAAACTTGCACTCACATCTTTGAACCACCTGGGGACTTACCTTCAGAAGCACTGAAGCCTTGGTCTCCAAAGACCACTTGTGGCAACAGACAAATGATCAGCCAGCCTCACAGGGCAATATTCTGTGCTGCAGCTGCAGCTGCGCTTGGTTATCACCATAAAACAGGATTTATGATTATGTGGGACTGGTGAAAGGCAGGTCCTCGAGGCTAGACACACAAAGGTCTTTAAGAATCTATTGTAGGAAATCTGCCTTGTAGAAGTTCCCAAGCCAACTGTTCCAGCAACAGAGCCACGACACCGTGCTCAACCCACCTGCTCATCGTTGCCAATGTACACAGAAGGTCCTTACTCAAAGAGGAAATATGATCAAAATTCTACAGCTAGGTATCAGTAGGGGATGCTCCAAATACATGTTGGTAAGGACAACTGCTAGACACCTGCTCTCCAGAGTGAAATTTATAGACAGGAATTAGGCCTTCAAACTTCCTACACAACATTTGGGCTTTTTAGGAAGTCATGACAGTTTCAGGAGACATTTTGAGTACAAATTAACACAATAAACCCCAAACTTCTTGAGAAAAACACATAAATCCTTCTCTGTTCAAGAATCAAAATCCTAAGTAACCTCATGGTATTAAATTCTAAGATACACAGCTCAATGACAGAGCAGGGACTGCCTATGGCAGGTCTGGCTTTAGTTGCTTTCTCTGAAAGGATTCAACTAAATTCTCATGAGAATGCCTTTTTAAAACAGAAACTATCTTGGCCAAGGCAGCCTCAACCTTGCAATTATGACTGAATTAAGCTACGAAGAGTGATAAAATAACATGGCTGCAGCCTATGGGCTAGGTATTTTCAGAACTTAAGTCCTGGATTTTGTTAGCTACCTTAAGGGCTACTAACAGACTTCATAAGAAGTGCCCTCAGACCAAAAATCAGGACTCACAAACAAGTTTCTTACCCAGTAGACTACAGTCACTTTTGCTTTTATGCTTGAAAAAGAGTAGCTGAGTGAGAGACAGAGGACTAAAACACCTACCTTCATAGCCAAACACAGGTAATACTTGGTCCTATGTCCCAGAAGAGGTGAGGTATAGAATTGAATTCTTTTTTCTACATGTCCTGGCACACACAGGGCAGAAGAAGGAACCCAACATTTATTCCCTGTAGGCTAAGTTGTTCTATGAACCACTGGACAGCTGTATAAAAAGGCAGCAGATTTGTTTTTCTCCAGTATGGAAAGAAACAAGCAATTAGAGTAGGTCTGATTGACTGAACCAACGAGAAGACACAAAAGCTGGCTTAGCTTGTATTTTTCATTTGGATTTAATAATAATCAGGCACTAACGTACTAGGTTCTGCCAAGAGTTGTCACATTTGGTACATACTATGCAAGAGTATGCACTTAAAGACTTGGACAGAAGCACAAGGATTACTTTTTGAGAACCTGTAGTTTAACATCTAAATTTGCATGTAAAAAAAAATAAATAATAAAATCAGAATTGTCCCATAGTTGCAGCTGTTTCTGAAACTCCAGCAATAACGCTGTCTGCCGGTACTCAGATAAAAATTGATTAATTAACAATACTTCCTGAGCTCAGTTAATCTTCAATAAAACCTGGGTGGTTGCAAAGCATTCTGATGTTGTTTGCAACAAAAGGTATGGCCTTGATCCTGCAAGACTCCAAAACTATAAAAGAAAGTAAGTACTGGTTATAAAGACAAAAGTAAAGCTTCACAATGAATATGAAGCTAAGCATATGACCTCTGCCTGCTTCTGCTTAAAACTCTGTTTTCTTTAAACAAGGTAAAAATTTGCCAATGCACAGGAAAAAATGTCTTGCATGTGGCTGGGATCAAAAGAGATCAACTCTGAAAACATAAAAGGAAAATAAAACAAAACGCAAAAGAAACCCTGAAACTCCAAACACTTGGTACCTAGTGTTTTCCAAGTGTCACCCTAATGGAAGATCTCAGACACCTTGTCTTCACACCTCATTTCTTACCCACCAAAGCTCAGTTTTTAAACAAAAATTGTTTAAAATTTTGGATGGAAGTTAATTTCTAATTTTAAATACTTTCTATCACAACCACCCCACGCAATTATCTTTTTTTTTTTTTGCCCCAGCAGTATCACTAATCTTGGAAACAGAACAAAAAGGCAACATTTTCTTTAAGATAGTTCTCTTTACGTCCCAAGAAAGTTTCTCTTTTTTTTTTTTTTTTAATTAAGAATTAAGGAAAACAGACACAAAATATAATGAAACATGTCTAAATTATTTGGTTATGAGCAAGGAGCTCCTTTCTGACTTAAACACATTTCAGCCAATCTCTCCAGCCTGAACAGAATACATTATCAAACAATAAAATCTTGCCAATAGGTTTACATACCTGTAGCTGATAGTGGCTCATACAATATTCAATAACAATATTATATTTATCAGCAAGATACCATGAATAACAACAACTAATACTTTAAAATAACTTCTGTTAACATGATCTTCAGCTTATCACAGTATATTCCGATTGGTACTCAACACATAATTGCACAACAGCCTCCTATAAAAGTGACTTCACGGAAACATTCTGTCATATACTCAAAAGCAACTATGTCATCATCATTGGAAAAAGCAATCTTTTTCTATATATATTTTTCCCATTTCTCTGCTCTAGTCAATATTCACCAGAAACGTCTCTTTAACTTTATATACTTTATTATTTCCACTTTGGTTACAGTCATCTGACTGATAACTGGTACAATATAATACATCATGCCCGATAAGCATGATTAAAACACTATTTAATTGACTTAAAGACTATTATTTTAAAAGACCAGCTCAGGTACGAAGATGGTTAATTACGGATTTAATGAGTATGAACCGGTTTCAGACATGGGAACTTCAACTATAGTGGGAATCAGAATTATATTTGCTTTATCTTATTGGGTTTTTTCTTCATACTTTCAGCATCACAGGTTCCAGGACAACATTACTACTCTGATGAAATTTTACAAACAAAATTAAATAGAACAACTGTCTCCTTGAGCAATTAAATTAATATGCAGACTTTTCTACAGATTCCTATCTTATACTTGACAGGAGAACTGACTGAAGCAGCTTTTATGGAGATTTTGTAAAGGCTTACACTCCAGTCACCCACAATCCCTGGCTCTAACAGAATTTCATAGCAAATATGGCATCTTTCCCACGGCAGTACCACTGAAGAACACCTCTAGGATCCTCATCTTTACCTAAATGTTTGTAAAACTTTAGGAACAGGTTATATATTTGGGATTCTTCCCCACCATCACATCTCACTAAAATGAGGAAGAGAGGGGAAGGCAGGCAAACAGAGTGATTCATACAGACTCCCTTCCCTTAAGAAACTTCAAAAAAGGTACTGACCATCCTACTGAAAGCTATCCCAGAAAGACTGAAAAGGATTAAAAAGTGAGCTAAAAGCTCCCAGTTGCTCAGACAGAGACCTCGTGTCATTGTTGCAGTTTTACAACGCTCAGTCCCATTTCAGTCACCATGTTTCGTCTTACACAAGATTTCCTCCCTTCCTTCACTGGCATGCAAAAGATCCCCCAGGAACAAAAGGGGGACCCAGCACCCTGGCAAAAAACAGTAGCATGTGGGCCAATGCCAGGGAGATTATTTGCTCTCTCATGTTTGCAGTGTCATTTCTAGCAATGTCACGTAAAATGTGTACAGGCTTCCATGTTGCCTTACAAAGCACATTGTGCCCAGGCATTGGTATTGGCTTCTTCTCTTTTTATCTCAAATTTTGAGATAGAAAAGGCGCTAGAAAGTGTGCTTGCAAGAGAACATTTTCAAGGCTTGCAAGGAACTGTTTTCAGTAAGACCATATATTACACTTGCACACAGAGCAGATGCTAAGCACTCAAAAAGCCAAACAGAAGGTATCCTTGCCCTGAGAGCATTTCCCCTCTGCTTCCCACCACCCCACTGAGTTCTCAAAGTTTACGGTGAAATAACAGATTAACTAGTTGAGCAATTTACCAAAGGTTGCTCAAATCATGCCATAAATTCATCTGCCTGGGTCCAGGGAGGGTTTATGACATCTGACAGAGCCCATTCCAGGTGCTAAAGCCCCGGCAACAGCAACAAAAAAAGAGTGATCTCATTAACAAGCGAGATTCCCACGGCTCTCCCCACAGACCTCTCCAGAACTAATCGGTGCCCCGCGCTCCGCTCCCTCCGCGCTGAGCGGGACGGGCGGGGGTCGCAGCGCCCCCTCCAGCTCCCCGCGCCACCGCCGCCCGGCCCGCTGCCCCGCCCGCTCATGTCCCGCCGCGCTGGGGCTCCCACCTGAAGAAAAGTTTGGAGAAGATGTTCGCCTTCTCCAGGGGGGACCTCTGCATGGTGCCCAGAGCTGCGGCGCGGTGTGCAGGAACCAGAGGCAGCCGCTAATCGCCGACGCCTCTCTCGCCCGCTCCGCACCCGCGGCTCTCCCACCTTATCCGCCCGGGCGCTCTGATGTCAGCGCCCGCCTCCTGCCCCGGCCCCTCTCCCCGCCTCTGCTTTGCCCCGGTGCACAGGCGGGCGGGCAGGGGCCTCAGCCCGCGCTGCCGCCGCCGCTCCTCCNCCCCGCCCGGCTCCGCGCCCCGGGCGCGCCCCGCGGCTGCCCCCGCACCCTTCCCCTCCGCTCCGCTTCTCCCCGGCTTCCCGACGGCTCCCGTCCGGCCCGTTACCTCCACCTGCCGACTCCGCTCTGCGAATCACCCACCCAGCGTCCCAACCTCCCTCCAGCGCTAAGCCCCTCATCCCACCAGGGGCCGACGGGGAGAAACTACGCCTCCAGCCGGGTCTTCTGCACCCGCTCCAGGGCAGCCGGCACTGCCCCCTCGGGTCACGGAGACCCCCGAGCACGCAGCTCCTCACCGCAGAGCCCACCCCAGCACACCTGCCGCCTGCTCGCAATCCCCCGAGACCCGCAGGAACCGAATCCGGGCTTAGCGAGGTTTGGCTTTGGGGGGCACTCAGGGCCCGTGGCAGAAGCCCCCGCCCCGACTGTCCCTGCACGTGTGCGCAATCATGCAGGGCAGCGCAGCGGCACACGGGCTAGGGGCGGGCGGGCAGCCCAGGGCAGGGTGCGTGGCAAGCACGACCGTACCCACTCTAAAATACACTTGCTTCAGTTTTCAAGTTTTCTCGCAGGCAGAGCTACCTGAACCGGGAGGAATGGGAACTGAAGTTACATCCTTAGGAAGTTCAGCCCAAACACCTAGATCTAGCTCTAAAGCTGTTTATTAAGCTTTATACGTGTGTTACACAAAAAAAAAAAAAAAAAAAA
>VWZG01005220.1:106984-251502 GCA_013396735.1 Grallaria varia
CTTAACTTCATCTAACTTCCAGCTTCTTTTGGGAGCAGGGAAAACAATCTGGACACCTTTCCATAGAGCAGGGCTTTATTCTATCCTATAGTGGTCACTTGCAAAAAATTGATTACTCTGTGTCAGAGCTGTTCACACACCAATATAGACAACATTTAAAAAGGACTCAAAATGGTAAAGCAGCAACAATGAAAGAACTTTATCAACTACACTTGTAACTATATGTATAATTTACTATTCAACAAAAGCATTCTACCTGATGACTTACAAATATCTGCTTTAGTTGTTAAGTCCCCACAGTCTTCTCTAGTTCTGGACTCATTAGCAACATGTTACTTTTCACACTGTTTCTCAGTTTTGGCTGATACTCCTAAGAATTCCAAAGAGCTTCTCTAGTCCCTGGAAATACAATGAAAACTGAATCCTAACCAAGATAAAAGCCATAGAAGCATTCATTTAAAAAGTAAACTATTCATGGACAAATACATTTTGAGTCCACATTCATAACACTTTTAGAATACAGAAGGACGTGCAGAAGATGCCAGACGGACAGCTGCTGGAACCATTTACATAAACAAAAAGTGTATCCCAATACATTGTCTTAATACTGCTAAAATTGTTTCAACCAATGCCTCCAGTATTTGCAGATTAACATTCTTAATCTGTGCACAGCAGCTACTTTTGGGAAGCAGAGTCATGTATGCTTTCCCACGCTGCATCACCACTATGTCAATTCAATGCACGGTCTCAATAAATACTGAACACATCTTAATACTCCAGGGAAACTAAACGGATCTTCTACCAGGCATGTATTTCTGTGGCACAACCTGGGAGATAAGCACCATGAAAGTATCACACCTTTCATTCTGTACAGGCAAATGGGGCAGAAGACCACATTTTAGTAAGCTATTACATGGAAATCACAAGACAGAAAACAGTGAAGAACACCTCACTGGCTTGATGTAAGAATAGCAGCAAAGCTGTAGTTGGTGTTTTGTGCAACTCATACCAAATTTGCAGATGTTGGTTCTACAGGCACACCAGACTAACCCTTCAAAGCATTTCAAACTGCACATAATTTTCAACAAAAATTATAACACCACACTAGAAGGAACCATCAGACAAAAGTCAGACATGTTCTTATGCTGACATTTGTTCTGTAATGTTTATAACCACTACAACAATACTTTTGGAACCATCAGACAAAAGTCAGACATGTTCTTATGCTGACATTTGTTCTGTAATGTTTATAACCACTACAACAATACTTTTTTAAACTGGAAGGTGTATTTAAGCCTTTTGAAACACAATAAGGGGAGTAAAAATGCATTTTTTCATTCAGAAGCACAGGATTCTGTGACAACCTATTTCTATTTATACTGTTGCATCAAAACCAGTAAAAACTTTTAGATCTACTGAATTGTCATTTGATCTGCCTTGCTACATGATCTATCAAAATACTGATTGAAATCTTGCTGACTAAGCTTATGTCGAATAAAGTCCTGAAGGGACTAGAATTTGAACACAGAGAAGTTTAGACTGTGGCCTCGATTACACAAGAAAGTCACACAACGGTGAAAGCCCAGCTGTTAGTAACCCTCATAATATCAAGATTCAAGGTGAGTTTCAACAGTTTGGACACAAATTAACCAAACCCAGTAATTTTCCTGGCAGATAGGGGCACCTGCATTTAAAATAAAATAAAAAAAAAAAAGGAGACACTTTTGACAAATATTGAACCTAATGAAAAAACAACAGAACAGTTATCAGCTGTAGCGTACATTTTTTCACTTTACACTTGATAAAATATAAAAGGTTTCGAAGCTGCACCAGAAAACAGTTTTCTGAAAACTTCAGGGGTTGTTTTCCTTCAGTCCAGAAAAAGCATGAGGGAAGCCTGAGAATCCAAGTCTGACAAGCTTGCAAGGTTTATGTTTCCAAAGATAGCTTTAACTTCTTCCTCTTCATACTGTCATGTAATAATCCTAGAACAATGATATTATTGAGGTTAAAAGGGCAAGAATCCAAGACTGATACCTTCTGTGACTCAATAAAAGGCACATACCAGCAATCTTAAACAGCTGAGCAACTAAGATTATTGAATGACCTAGAGCATAACAAAAAATGCTTAATTATTTACAACTGCTTGAAAGAGAAAGAGTTTGAGTTCCTGACAGAGCACTGAGACAGGAATCATTTTTACTGGAATCTGACTACAAAGATCACACACTATAAACTCTGCCATGTAAATCCATGCAGCACAATGAATCCTTAATCCATTTCTTTTTGAAAGTGTGCTTGATTTGGTGTATGCTATTCTTACCTAAAAAAATTCCATATCAGCCCAAATATTTCCTGATTTTAACAGAAAAAGTTTGAAACAAACACCACTATTACTCAAGTTACAAAAGAACTGTACTAGTTGGTCTTTTCTTCTAGTCCTGAAATAGCCTGAAGTTGCCACTGCAATTGCCACTTCAGTAAGGAAGTTACCTCCATCTTCAGAATACAAAATAAAAATATATTAAAAAAAGGGAAGGGATAATCTCCCCCCTAAAGATACCCAAGGACTTTGAGCTCAGTGTGGGAGTAAAGGAGCAGACAGGGCTCCACCTGGAGACAAGGGGCTGGGTGGCATACAATCCTCCCATTCTCCATGCAGTTTTCTCAGCATTCTCAGCCCACATCCATCCCACTTCCAGAAGCCATGCTGAGATTCAGGTTAGTAGGTTAAAGCCCCATGTTTAGTCAGGCTTCAGAAAACCAATAATGTTTTCAAGTACAAAAAAATAAGGATTGGGTCACTGACTGACATTTTCACAAAGGATTTTCTCCCAGCCAAAATGAGAAATTATGTCTTTTTTTTTTATAATGGCAGCTGTCAGCAGAATATCATGAGTTACTGAGTTTAATTAAAAACCTTTCACATTGGACACAATGAAAAATTTATATGAGGTTAAAAGTTTCTCATTGTGAGATCTTGCAGCTACTTGTGCTAAGCCGAACAGGTGCAGCCGTGTTTTAAATAGTTAAGATTTTTGAGGCTAAAAACAAGACCTCCGAGGTCGTGTAGACTTAAGTCAAGCTGTGATTTACACAAATGACAGCAAGAGAAATCCACCACTATATAAATATGTAAGATAATTGCATCTGTTTTTTTTTAAATTTATTTACAAAATACTCTGTGACTTTTCTGCAAGAAGAAAGCTTTTATTACAGGATCAGAATCATGTTAGACCATCACAGCACAGTGGTATTAGTGACAAAGCACACATCAGCCTCGAAGTTGTGCATAGAACTGGTTGAAAAAAGCATTCCTCCACTTGAAAAGGAATTCCTGAAACTTAAGAATTATGATGACACTTTTTATTAAAAATTGCTAAACATAAAGTTTGATCATCAACCCCAGCCTGCCACTGCTGTAAGTAAACCTGTAGAGCAATTCAGTCCTGCACATCTCCAGATGATGCAGCTCGAAAAAATACATGCCAGGGTTCTCTGAAATTTAAGGCCATGAACTTGCACCACTATCTCCCACGCGTGGTAAGAAGCCTACCTGGATGATCATTCTGAGATGAGTTTTCTGAATTTGCCCTGCTAAAGCTGTTTCACTTGAAGACAGTCAACCACCAACAGTCATGAGCTGCTGAGTGGAACCCAAGTTGCAATCCTTTATTTGAACTAAAGCTTTTAAATGAGGAATGATGTCGTGTTTTGTGTTCTTTGTTTTAATTTTTTTTTTTCTTTTCTGAAAGGAAAGGTACTCTTTGCTAGAAGCAAAACAACCAACAAAAACAAGCAAACCAAACATATAAGGTAAGTCCGTTTCTTCCCATAGGAGAATGGATAATCTCAGTTTTCTTTGGTATGAGACTGGAGATACCTGGTAGCAAAGGGTTGTAAGAGAAAATAAGAAAAAAAGGACAAATTTAACAGCTTTGAGCACTGAAATGACAGATTCAAGCAGTCCTCAAGAGTTTATGGGAGAAAGCATTTCACATTAGACTAGAATCTAAATAGGCTCTTTGAAAAGTTCAATTTTATTTTCCTACCCAGCGGTGTCTATAATTAGCTAGATACAATTAGTACTACCACGTTGCTCAATGTCAGCACAATACTTTTAAAGTTTAAAAAGTCAGGTATACACAAAAATAGTTGCAACTAACAAATTGAGTTTATTACTTAAGGAATTTAAAATATTTGCAGATATAACAGTTTTATTTCTAACTGCATTTATCACAGAAATTAAAAATAGAAATTTAATATTCTATCCTTGGCCAGACTTCTCCCTTGCTGGCTAACAAAAGCTGAATTTACACTTTCCTGTGCCAGTATGAAAGGAACAGTATCATCTATTCATGCACTCTAATGGGTTATAAATTAGTATAACCACCGAGGAAAAGAAACAACTGTGGGTCTAACTGCAGACAGCACAATGAACACAAGAGTGGACAACTAAATTAAGATATAGAAACTTAAAGTATTTAATTATACAGAAATTTAATGGTTTCTAATCAAATATTTGTTTCAGTCTCGTTCATCTTTCCTCAGAACAATGGGAAAATAGCATAGAATTGAGAGAACAATGAAAAGAATTATGTATTTCAAATAATATACAGGAAAGACAATCAAGCACTTCTGTTTACACTTTTGCATAATACATAAGTAAAAGGAAATGCTTTTGTTATTTGATGAAGAATTACACTGCAAAAGTGAACAACACGTTGCTTTGTTAAGCTTATAAGGACTTGGGACACACACCGATATATACATAGAAAGGGAAATATTCAATGTATTTACAATAGTAATTTACCAAAATCTCAAATGCCTTTTTCTTATGACAATCCCTATTTCTGTGAATTTAGGAGGCAACATCTGGTATATGCATTCTATCACAAACCACTTTACTTTCTTCACTGTGGTGTGCTGTACGAGACCCTGGTGAGGGCTGCCAACCACAGTAGATTGGTCTGTCATATACGTTTGGCTACAGGAAAGAAGTTTTTATTGACAGAAATTAAGACTACTTCATTCTGACAGAAATACGGTGCTGCTTTTCACTCTCCTTTTAGAGCTAGAAAACAAGAACAACATGAGTACTAACAAGAAAACTAAAGAAGATGAACTTACACATCTCTTGGCTGTACAGTAATTTAATTTTGGAAATCAGAAACAAGATGTTTTTAATTTATGTGCTTTATTACCTTATAAGTTGTTTTCCCTATTATTGTGGTACTACCTATGGTCAACTAAATCAGGATTCTATTCTCTTTTATCAAACTACTTTGAAGGTAAGATAAAACAAATAAGTGAGAGAAACTTTCAGATTGTGAGAAAACCTGTAAAAAGAAGAGGCAGCATGCATATTAGAGTCCCCTCTTTTTTTTTTTTCCCAACCTCAGCCAGGTTTTTGCCTCTCTGACTCAAGCAAACCAAGCACTATTAAAAGAGCAGGTCCACCCAGCTACACTTGGCTGGGTAGGAACATGCCTGGGATGCATAAGAGGAGAGAAGCCAGAAAAGAAGTAGACATTTATGATTTTCAGAAAGAAGTTAAATAGAGATGTCATGTGATTTCTTACCCCCCTTCCTTAAGAAATAATTAAGAACACCACTAAAAAGACTAAAGATGGAAAAAAAAATGTTGAAGGTTATATTCCTTGAATTCTAGATGCTAAGCTGAGAGTAGAAACACTGAAGGCTCAAAGAAAAGGGAGTAATGGAAATAATTAACTTTCATTCTTCAAAAATTAATTCAGGAAAGGAAATGAGAATTTTTAAATGGATACCATGCTGAAAGATGCAGATACAACTCTACAGGAATGGCTGACACCTCATTTCAAGTACATACTGATGAAAAAAAAATCATAAATAGTAAAGAAAAAAAATCCCCAAAATTAGAATGGAAAACAAGATACCTGTCTTGAGAAAAGTCATAGGAATTCTGAACACTGAGCACATGAGGAGGGGGCTTTCCCAAGCCATGAGACATTTCTTTACCATTCAAACACCTTATTGTGTAACCACAAATGTCTCTAATCTACTGCAAATGCCTGGGGGAAAGATCACTCTCAAAACAGAGGCTAGAACACTAAGTGCCTACACCCAGTCCATCACGTTCTCTATATCCAATCAACTTGAGTTGGTAGCTTGTCACAAATACTCTGCTTCAGCAGACAGGAACAGCAAACCAATTCCACTGCAAAAAGGCAGCCTTTGAGAAAGCAAACACTGAAAGAGTAACTTACCCCTATCCAGACATAGCTGATGCCCATCAATAACCTTGTTAACATCAGAATAAGAGGTTGATATATAAAGCAGTGAAGAAGGAATATCCTTCATATAACAGCTCATGAAAAGGGGATGCTAAAATTTTCTGTGTAGGTATATACAGAGACCAACTCATTTCCACTTGAGATCTCCCCCAGGAACACATTAATGGGAAATTAAATTAAAACAGGTGTGGATCAGTGCTGCCCCAACAAGAGAGCAGCTGCTTGGTGAAATTTCCCTGCCTGATCCACCATTTTCAAGCACTGAGTTTCCATTTAAAAAAAAAATCCTTCGTGTTTTTCTAAGAGGTTGGCATTTTTTCAGAATCATTCAGCCAGCCAGACCTAGGATCCACACCTGTCAGAAGCTTGCAAAACCCAAAACACTCTAGATATCATTTATCTAGAAAGGGCCTGTAGATCCTATTTCCTGCAATTTTATAGATATAATTTTTTCAGTGCTGAAAGAATGAAGGTGAAAGGCAAGCAGTAGCCTAACCAAAACAAGCAGGATGTTTCTTAAGTTTCTGCGGCAACTCAATAACACATAAAGCATATGATGCAAAATCCAGCTTGATCAATAGGAAAATTTCCTTTTTGCCTTTTAATAGTCTCTCCATCGATTGTATCTACTACTCTCATGTACCACGCTTTGATTAAATTTATTTTCAAACAGCAGTCTCAGTGCTGTTAACTGAATGCTACATTACCAAATGGAAAACACTGCCTTTCTTTATAATTAATCCACTGTTCACATTACACCTTTGTCATTGCTGTTTTGATCATTAACTGTCACTGCTGTTTTGATCCTTAACTGGATCACTAGAAATGGCTTAATAATTACTCATTGCTTCTAGAAGCTTTAGTATAAAATTCTTCCTGATTCCTCATGTTTTCTGGAAAAAATTATTTTTTTTTAATATCATCACCTGTTTGAAAACTCTTAATACTATTTCAGTAGATAGTTGCAGCTTTAATAGAGTCTCCCAAGAGTATAACAACAAGGACAGCAGTGAGAGTAACAGTTCAACAGAGCAATCAGATGTTGGGATTGCTTGATCACAGCACAAGAACCCATCTGTAATGAAAAGCAGTGCTTCCCAGAGGTCCTCTCCAATAACACTGCAACAAAACATACACTATCACTGTTTTGCAGAAAAACTCCCCAAACGAAGATATGTATTTATCATCTTTTGCTCAAATTTAACAGGGTTCCTGACAGCACCTGCAGGTAATAAATCAGACATTAAATACTTCAGGTGATTCACTATTATGCACTCATGTCTGAAAATACTAATTTTCACGCTTTGTAAACACTTTTTAAAATGTCCAATAGACCTTTCTAAACTTTGTATATTTATAGGCAGTAACGCATTTCCAAGTCTGTTTTAGTGTTGTAGCCCAAACGGCTTTTTTGCTCTTGTATAGTTATACCTTTCTAAAACAGGTGTAATAAATTGGGAAATTGACTCTTTTTATTAAAGAACAAATTAAGGTCTAACTGATGGTGTTGAGTTACATGCTTCCTCCACAATTACAAAACAATCATCTCTGTAGCAAACCTTGAATGTCTAACAATTACATCCCCCAAACATTACACAGAATGCATTACACATGGACTTACATCACTGGTTGCCATTGCAATTAGTAGACACAGGTTCAAATTAATAAAATCATGAAGACTTATTTTTTCCTATTCTTTCCAGATGTGATATTTTTGTGACTATATAGGAAAATGCTTCCTAAAAAACTCAGATACAAGAAAGGAAATAGACAACAAAGGCACAAAAAGGGACATCTGCTTGTTTGTTCAATGTTACAAACAGGAAGAGTATTTTATAGAAGATAAATTTCAGTGTCATGTCCAATGTTTCAGAACCAATAAATATGTAATGCAAGCAAAACTATCTTGATAAAGAGGAGAAACTGCATGAAATTATGCATAACATACACATGGCAGGGGAATTCATATAAGTGATGTGAAACAAAGTGAGACCAAGACACCAAATAGGAAGGAAAAAAATTATCAAAGACACAAATAGGAAGCACAAATACCCCACTGGTTCTGTGGAAAACACTCTGGGAACCTGCATTCAATAATTCAGCACAGCAAGTTGGGGCAAAAATGCAAATGGGGTTGTGAAATATGTTAACAGAAGTGGGGTATGTAGACCATACAAGGCAGTTCTGCTGGTACATTTGGCGCTGGGGTTATAGCTCAGTCACTGAATCTTTGTTGGGCAGCACGGTGTAAGACAAAGACTGGGGCACACGAAAAGACCTAAGGAATGATGCGCTAATTTTTGTAGCCTGTAAGACCCAAATCTTCACATACATCTAAAAATGAGTTTATCCTCCTATCTTCCAAAGACAAGAACTACAATAACTTGCAGTAGAGGACCAGAAAAGTCTGCAGTCTCCCTCTCAAGACAAGTTATACAAAATATCTGCCTAGAAAGTTATAGATATGTTCCATTTTGTTTCAGTGCAAGGGTTGGGCTGACTTCTTAAGGTTTGTTATGACAAGTTAATTCTTCCTGTAAATCAGCTGTGACATTGTGTCAAGTGTATGAACCCATGTCCATCATCAGACGAAGTCTTGTTACAAGCTTTAATATGTGCAGACAAACACATGTGGTCTTGTTCTTACTCCTGGCACAAATCCAAATATTGTAAGTACGCACCCATTAGAGGACAGATTTAGCCTCTCACATCTCAATTTACTGACTTCATATATTTCATTTACTGCATTAATGGCTAATAATAGGACTTTTCTGAAAAAAAGCCAAACTCTGATTCCAAATGGAGATGGGATTTTCATACACATACCCAATATAGTGACTGCTCTCACATAGTATGAGCTGCATGGAGCTACAGGCATAATGTGGATATGCTCAACAACACTTTGTTCACTCCTTGGCCTTGATCCAGAAGGTAAAAGAAAATCAGGAGATGGGTAAATACTCATCATCTCCTCAGAAATTCTTTAGCTCCTCTGTAAGTTCCCAGGTTGTGAACTTTTTCCTCATTGACTCTATCTTTCAGAGACAACTAGACAAAAAAGAATTTGTACAGGAATTTAAGCTATGTGCATCTGCCTAAAAAAGACCACTCACTTGAGCAAGACAAGGCAGAAGACTTTCGGTTGGCAGTATTCAAGTAAACAAAGTTATGTCAGCAAAAATTACAAACAAGAAAATTTTCCTTGTTCCAAAAGGATTGTTTACTGCTTTTTCTCAAATAAAAATGAAGAGTCTGAAATTAGACCATATGGATACTATAACCAAGCATTCCCACCAGAAACGACGTAGGAACTATCACTTCAGAGGAATCCTGCCCTTCATGCACTCTCAACTGGAGATTCCTTTTTCTTACCATGACACTGTATTCACTGCACCACATTTTAAGATATGAAAGCAAAATATCTTGGTACCAATTCAGGAATGACAAAAGTGACTCTGACAGATCTAAACAAGCATTCAAAAGGCAGAGCTGTAATGACATATTCTGTGAATATTTATACATACTCAAAACCTACTGGCACACATTACGGTCCCTGTGTTATCCGGGGCTCTGGCATTTGAAGACTGTCAGTAAATAGCCACAACATGACATGACATGCCTCTTTGCTGTGGACTGTGATACAGTCTTTTCTACACAGTGACTTTTGGCTTTGTAACCCCAAAGCCGTAACATAGAATCATAGAATTGATTGGGTTGGAAAAGACCTCAGAGATCATCAAGTCCAACCCTTAACATTAGAATATGTTGCAAAACGATCGATGGATGGCAAGGGCAAGTAAAATAAAAGACTATTTTGCTAATTCATACAGATAAAAAGGACTGAAACAAAGAGATGTTAAATAGAAGTCATATTTACATACCAAAAGTAGAAATTATGCACACAGGACAAAAAAATATATAAATTAATTCTAAATTATTTGAAAGCATAAACAACCTTAACACCACTTCCAGATGTAATGGAGAAATCTAATTCCTTTTTTTCTCAGCTAACTCTCTTAAAATATGCTTAAAAGGTCACGTTAATTACTTACAAGATTAGTTTCTTTCAGCAAACACTACTGTCTACAGATTTATTTGTAAATATTCATGCTATGCTGTTTAGGTAATGTAGATGCAGTTTAGATGAGGTTTTCACATTTAACACTTTTTTGAAAATGTTTTTTCCAGTAGGTATTCTTGGTATAGACACCAAACATTCAGAGAGAAAATAACAAAGCCTAACTTAAACTGATTAGGATCAAAATGAGTCCTGAAAAGAGTTAAGGCTTATAGAAAACTAGAACTTTTCCATACTCACCACCAAAGCCTATACATCTTTTGTAAGTTCAAGAGTTAGTTTCAGCACTAGCTAATTTTTGCTACAAAGATTACTAGCCTGAGAACTACTAGCCCAGTAATGTATCTTCTTTCCTGGTATGTCTTCTTCTATTTCCAAACAGGGACACTGACGGTTTTATACCACTGTACAAAAGAACACACACTTAAGAATATGTAAAAGACTAACAGACGTAACATTCCCTGTTGTTTTTTTAAACAAATATCTGGCAGGGTGAAAAAAGCAGCAGAAATATCATGAGCACATCTTGGTAAGTAAGTGTAATACACAGTGAAGTTTCCTATGACTGAAGATGAGAAAATGGCACAATGCTATCATAAAGACAGAAAATAAATCTCAGATTGGACTTCTTAACTACTCTAGTGCTAACTATTGCCATCTCCATGGCTGACAACAAATTTCCACTGATTTCAGATAGTGGCAGTTTTTGCAGGAGGTGTTAAAGAAATAGTGTATTTCTTTAGACTGTTGTACTACAACACAAAGCAACATCACATAACCTATATGCTGACTTTGCTGGAAGAGATAAATAAGATAAAAGGAATCACTAGCAATGTCCAGTTAGCACATCCTAGGAATTCAGTAGGGGCTGAACAGTTGCCTCTCTCAGAAGAGAAACTGTGATGTTTTAGGAACTCTGAATTACTAGTATCACAGAGTACAATATAAAATACCATGCTGAACTAATAAACTCAAGCAAAATAAGTCCAGGAAGACAATATATGTGTGGGAGTTGTCACAATGCCCAGAGATTACTGATGAACAGCCCCAGCAGCTGTAAAAGTAAGAGATAAACAGAGACTTAACATCCTGTGGTACTACTATGATAGCAAGGCCATTCAGTATGCAGAAATGACAATTAGATTGCATGGTTCGCTAACAAAAGAAAAGAAAGGAAAAAACCCCACACAAACCACCAAATACAATAAAGCAGAACCAGCTTTTGATTCAGTCTTTTTTTCAAGAGGCCATACACCTTTTTCAATTGGTCAGAGCAAAATAAGAATGTAATAAAAATATTATGTATGTGAATATACTGAAATACATGGATAATCTTCAATTTTTATAAAAGTGATAAGTTAAAGTGATATATCAGAATAAAAGGTAAGCTATGTAGAAAGCACCACTTGATCTTATAAACAGCTATTAGTAAACTCAAACATTTGAGTTTCTAAGAGACAGGAAATACTATTAGAAGTGGCTGCCTGAGTATCAGCAAAGAGTGAACAGCCTGAAACAAGAAGGTACTCACCCTTTAGCAACATGATAACGAAGTGGGAGTACTGCCAGTTAAGATTAAGGGGGTGAAATAGTGTAGAACAGAGTAGAGATAGTGGAGGAATGAGGAGTTTTTAACTGAAAGGTCTAGTAATATCAGGACTCATTCTGACACGGACCTGCTACACAGACCAAAACCTCCAGGTTATATGGAAAGAAGCTACAAGTATCTTCAACATCTTAAATCCTGTTCTAGAAATTTTTTATACATTACTATGATAATAAGAAATATTTTCATGACACTGGCACCTAGCAATTCCTGAAAAGGCTTCAAGTTTACATCAAGACCATGAATTCTCCACTAGATAGCTCAAGGGGTTTCATTTTGGCAATGGTTTAATGCCTCTGCGTGAAAACAAATTTTATGAACAGAAAAACAGTTGGTATGAAATTTATACTCAAGCATCTGGCAGCAAATTGAAAGTTCGCCAAATCTCTCTGGATAGTACATGATGTAAAGGTGGACAAGAGGAACACAGCTGTAAAAAATTAATTATAAGCAAAACAGATGAAATTAAATGCTTTCCATCCATTCTAAGTCCATTAGAATGACAACTGAAATAACTATGAACTCCATTTGCTGTAGTGCAGCAGCTCATAACAGAATTTCAGGACGACAAAACTAAAACTGAGTTAACACAAAGTGTGATTTCACAGATCTCAGAAAGAACACAGACCACTTCAGTGCTTTTCAGAGAATATGGGTCCAGCTTTTACACTTGAAATACCTTAAAAATAAGCCACAGGCCTATACAAGTCAACTGAAAATTCATCCAGGACAACATAAACTACTTTGTCTCCCATTTGTTTCATGAATGTGACCTGTGAAATTGCAATCATCTGTGCTACTTTATGGGACTTTTTGCAAATTATGCAAATTCCCGGATGTTCTGTCCTTAACCATAGAACTGGTACATCTGTTACTTCACCATCTCCCAGCTGAAAATTCACTGGTCATTCGACAATTCAGTAGACCCAGAGCTATTACACCTCTTTGGGAATGAGGATCTCTCAAAATTACTCAGTCCTTTCTTTCTGGAGTACTCATTATTTGCACGAGGTCTTCTTTTCTCCTTTGCTCAAATAAATCAGGAGAACACGAAAGAAATGGGTTCAAGACCTTTTATCACTCTCCCACAGTGGAGTTGAGTTTTGTCAAAGTAATATCTAGCTAACATTAAGAAAAAGAATCACCGAGCTTTTACTCTAAACAATGTTACCACACATGAAAATTACACAAGAATACTGAAAAGGCATAGACTCAAACCAGTAGCTGTGAGAGAACTACATAGAATTCCACTGAAATGCTATTGCAATTAAATCCCTAAAGTCTCGGCTGCTGTGTTGTTAGTACAATGTTATTGAGTAGTTAAGGTTTACAGAGTCACTCTCTTTAAATGTTTATCAATTCTGATTCTCCGTCCAAGAACTTTACCAATGTCAACATCTTTACATATTTGCTGATTCAGCCTTTTGGTCTGAAACACAGGAAACAGAACCAGCTAAAATATTCTGTAATATTCTGGCAACAATGTTTGAATAAAAATTTTTAGCTATGCATATATCACTCCCACACAAGACAACACGTGAGGTATAGATAAAAATACATAAGAAATTCACTTAATGAAATCTATTTAATACCAGAAGTAATAAGAAAAGATTAAAAGTCAGTTGATGGACAAGAACAAGCCAAAGTCTAAATGCAGGCATGGCCAGCAAGGAGAGTGGCTAAAGAGAGATGGGAAGTGTATTAACGAAGCTCTCTTATTCAGAGCAAAACCAGGTTCTTACAAGAATGCTCTTACTTACTGTATCCAGAGACTGCTATCCTTTCTATTCACTGTATTTTTAACAGATATGTTTAGTACAGGCTGACATGCAAGTACACAGAGAAAGACTACACACAGAGGAGGTACTTTATTTTAGAGCAGGCTTTTAATGCTTGTCCTGATGCCCCCTGTGATACAGGAAATTATTCTAAGATGTTTTCCCAGCTTGAGCCACTCTATAATTGCCTCCTGCATGTAAAATTAGTTCTGCACAGCAATGAGGAGAAGATGTTGGGAACTGTTCCTATCAGAGTAAGTAAAAACATACTGATATTTAGCAAATACCATGACAGTCAGGACTTACCATACTGTCAGACAAAGTAAGTCTGCCTAGCTGAAAAACTTGAGAGAGAGACTTCAAGGTCACAAATCAGCTGTAGCAAGAAAAATATGAAAAAGAAGTGTGAAAGTCTACATCAACAATAATATTCCAAGCAAACACACAAGGATAGATCACCAGCTACAAGCTTCTGCACGATCAGCTTGTTCACATTTGAAACAGCAATCAGGTACACTGGCTGTAAGGTTCTTCTGCACTGTGAGCTTTTGAAAGGCTTTTTGTTGGGATTTTTTTAATACTAGGGACTATCAGGCGTGTTACTGAAGATGACCTTTAAAGAGTGGTGGCCTTTGAGCAAAGCAGCAGCACACGCATTGCATTTGAAGTGTCTGTTCTGACATTTTAAATTGTACGGAATACAATGCAGAGAAAAGGAAAAAAACTTCACAACAAACAAACAAGCCAACCAACCATCCCCAACTTTGAAACATGAACTAGGGCAAATAAATCACAGTTGTCAAATACTAAACAATTGTTAGTGTATTAAAAGTAATGAATCTATAGATACTGCCAGCACCAGTTAGAAACAACTCTCTTGGACCATACGGGGTCAATTGTAAAAAGTCACACTAAGTTGTCTTTAGAGTTCAGCAGCTGGGGATATAAACTCTACTAGCAAGTCCATGTTTTGTAACACAGCTAAGCCAAATGAGTAATAGTACATTAGCTTGATCCTGGTTATGGAGACTAATGTCAAGGACTTGTAGACTCAATATAGGTACAAAGAAGCTACAGAAAAATGCCATAAATTCTACTTCTCCTCTGCTGGTAGAAAGCAAGATAAGAAATATTCAGGCCAGTAATAAAAAACCCCTGAAAACTGAGAACAAAACCTTACAATTAGATAAGAACTGACACGGCTACAAAAACATTCAATTATTACATGCAGTGAATATTATATCTTCATTACCAAACTAATTTAAACAGAGATTTAGCATATGCAGGTAACGACAAAATAAGCATATAAAGCTAAGCCTCTATATAGAGGTATGTATTATATTTGATTCAGTTTTAGCATCCTCTGCTCTAGGGAGGAAAAGAAGGGGGTTTGCATTTCTATCAAGTTTCCAGAACTGGAAGTTTCTTTCCTGGGAGTTCTTTTAAAATATTAAGCTACCTCTTGTACCAGAGCTCCTCATTGTTAATAACTTGATTTCCATAATCCTTTTACGCAAACAGGTTGTCATATTTAACAGACAAGCAAACAAAATCCACAAAACACAGCTATTAAAAATATCAGGCATGCACAACTGAAAAATGCAGACTGTGCAGCGTTCTTTTTTAATAAGTGGAATTTTTATATCACTTCGTATGTTCTAAGCATAGCTCTAGCTAACCTGTAAATCCCAACACGGTAAAAGTTGCCTTACATATTGCATCAAGAAATTAAAAAAATAAAATTAAAGAAAAAAGAAGAAGGAAGATTTCACGGTCACATTCTTCTGGTCAAGATGAGGGAAATTTTTGTTAAAATGAACTTTCCAAAATTACACTTTTACAGTGTCATTGGCACAACGGCTATACTCCTCATTCCGTACTCTCCTCCAAGAGCAGGCTTCTGTTCTCTTTTGTCAGTGGATGGCCAAATTCATTTCAGCCTGGGGCGAAGGCTGAGATGAGCTCCAAGAGCAGTGCTACCTTTGGATGGAACATAAAATACCGTTCATTAGTTCTTCAAAGAGTTTCACGTGAACCTTGCGAGGATGAGAGACATCATTATCTCCCGCTAGAAAGAAATGTAACCAGTGCCGAAATGGAAAGCGACGCCCAGTGCGTGCCCGGCAGGAGGGTGAACGTCTGGGTCCCTGCGCCCGGCTGCGGATCCACCTTCCCGCACACGGTCCCCGGCGCGGGCTGGGGCTCTGCGGCACCGCCAGGACACGCGCCTGAGTGACGTCACTGCCTGCGATAGGTGAGGGGCGGTGGGAGAGTCCGCTAATGACGTCACCAATTAAAGAGAGGAAACCACATCTTCTGCCTTGGGTTCACGCACATACACCAGCCACAGACCTAAAGGTCTAGGTTCACACATGGCTCTGCTGCTCCGGCCAACACCCACACATCAGTGGAGCCACCGGCGCGCCGTGTCACAGTCCCCCGTGCGTACCGCCACCACAGGCAGCGGTCTCTTTCACCTGGCGCCGTGGCGACATCGCCAGCACGGGCAAGGCACAGCGGGCCGGGCCGGGCCGGGCAGGGCAGGGCCGAGCCGGGCAGGGCAGGGCCAGCCCCGCCCCGCCGCCTGCCCCCGTCCCTGCCCCTGTCCCCGCACGGCCGCTCCTCGCGCGCCGCCGGCAGGGGCGGGGCGGGGCGCGGGAAAGCGGGAAAGCGGCGGGCACGTGACCCGCGGCGCTGAGGCGAGGGCGCCGGCATGGCCGCGATGCTGTTCGGGTCCCCCGTCGTGGTGGGCGGCGACGAGAGCAGCGACAGCGATAGCGATGAGGGCGGCTGCGACATCGGCGCCGTGCGGCCTGAGNAGGGGAGCCGAGCGCGGTGGGTCCCGGAGCACCGTGCGGCTGGGCCTCCCGCTGAGGACATTTCCCGTCTGGGTGGTGTACCCTCAGTCCCGTAAATGATGCCTGAATTTCAGGGTTTTGTCTCGTTACATAAAACCTTAATGTTTATTTAAAGGACTTGTCTCCCGTTAAGTAGCACACCCTAATGCCTATTTCATAATGACGGTAAATTTGACAGTCGCTGTAGAGTTAAGGCTGTTTCTTGCTAACTTGGAGATTTCAGTGGTTTTATTGTATCTAATAGGTGCAAGGTGTCTGTTAGTGTGAGGTAGGGTGAAATTCCTGGGTGTTTTTAGGTGTTGGTTTGTGTCATGGTTGGAATAGGAGCTAACTGAATGCTTGCAGTACTCAGGCTGAAGGTTATAGCCAGTGTTTAGGGGTCTTGATCTTTAAATAGAGATTCTTATCCAAATATGTCCGTTTACTGAAAATTGTTGGCTGAGCAGAATAAAAATAGAGCTAAATTACTGTATTTACTATTTCTCACCTTTGGTTTTCTAGACACTTTAGGTAAAATCTTTGCAAAAGTTATTGGAAAGATGCACTACAATACACTGTGAAAATCATATTATTCTGAGTTATAATACTGTGAGATAAAAACTTAAGATAAAACATGACTTTGTTTCATACCCAATTCTGTCTGTAAAGAAACTAGTGAATAACTCTCCAATTGCTCGTGTATGTAAATGTTTTGTACAAATCTAGACTGGACCATCATCAATCTCCAGCTGCATTTGCAGCTTTAATAGAGAAAAAACTTTGATGCTTTTTGAAAAGAACTTGAATTGGGCAACTGTCTGATATACATACTGGTCTTTTGATGAGGGCATTTTTCAGCCACATCACTTATGGTGCAGCAACGCAAATACCTTTGTTACCACAAGATTAGAGGGAAAGAGGAACAGTAACCCTTAGCAGCAGTGGACTCATGCTGTGTTAAGGCAGACAACTAGTCATTGAGCTCCTTTGACCCAATCTCAAACTTTCACATCTGATAGTTACATTTTTTAATGTTGTACTTCTCAGCATGTGAAATGTTTTAAAAAAAGGTACAGAAATGTATTGCAAAGTTTTTTCTAGTGCCATGAGATGAAAAAAAATCTCAATTGAAATCAAGTACTGGTAAGAAAAATCTGAGGGCAGTGTAGGAAGATAGCTGGTCTGTTGAAAAAGAAGGTATTTACATTTTCAGATAATGGAACCTTTCAGAAAAATTAATTTTAAAACTTAGGCTTTGCAGTAGACCCTAAACAGGTCCAAAGAGAAGGAATAAGGAAAGTTTTACCTTGCTCTTTCTCCCCTCCTTCTGTGCTCTGCCTTTTCAGAGTTCATTGGTGCTTTTACATTGAAATCAAGCTATATTGTTTTGCCTTAAAACAGTCACTAGGTTTTCACTTAACTTTTTCTTGTTTATCTAGCAGTTGAATCAAATGTTGCAGCTGGATAAGAAGGAGGCATTAAAGAAGGCTCTGTTTCATGGTGATGTGTCTTCAATTGAAGAACTCTTAAACTCAGGTGAGGAAAGGCAGTTACAAAATTAAATATTTTTAATTGATCTTGACAAGAATTCTGAAGTTTCCCCTTTCAAAATAAGGTGTTGAATGCATGTAGGAGTTACTTTTTCAGTGACTCAGCATTTAGTATTGCAGCACATTCCTTCTAATTTATGTTTTTTTCATCAGTCAGGACCTCATGGCACTGTTAAGTTTCTGGTATGTGCCCTATGTAATACTGCTGTCCTGGCAACATCAGCTGGACAAAGATATTCTGAAAGGTCTAACAGGCTTTATGCGGCATTTGTGACTAAAAAGTAGTTTGTTTTAACACCAAAAGCCTTTCTCCCTGTTCTGTTACTCAGGACTTGTCTTTAATGTTTTTGTTAATCAGTGTTAGGAGTATTGGATCATTTATTAAAGCATGCAGGGCAGTCAGAAACTGCATAGCTGAGTTGACCTGCCTAGTGATAATTGTCAGGAAGTTCTGCTTCGGCAAGCAAGGAGAATACAGTACCCAAGAGCTTGTTCTCTGGTGAAAATCTGTCTTATGGCTGAAAGAAAGTAGTTTCTTCGTTAGCAGTGGAGTTTTTTCTGAGTTTTAAAACAATTACAATGCTTGTCCTTTTAGAAGATGACTGTTTCTCACCAAAGTGGGGAAATGGTCTTTTTAAATGAGGTAAAATTATTGCACAGGCTGAAACACAAGAGGTGCAGTCTTGCTTTGAGAAAATGTGTTCTTATTTATGGATAGAGTTTTTAGTGATGTCTGTGCATCAGACTTCTTAATTGTTTTTTACAACCATCCATTTTCAATTGCTTGCATTGCAGTCAGACATCACTAGGTCACTTTCTGTGTTGATGCCTGCTACACAGTGAACAGTTCTGTGCTGCTGGAAGATAGGTATCTGTAAGAGCATAAGGTCAGGCCAGAGATTTATGTAGTCTAGTTTCATGTCTTGTGAAATGAACAAGGCAATATCACAAAAAAATATATAATTTCGTGAAAATGAGATCAGCAGTAAGTTTTAAGCCATCCAGTACTGTCCTGAAAAGCTGTAGAACACAATGCCTCTCTGTCAGGGAGGTCTTTCTGAAGAAGGGTGACATTGTCCTTCAGAGGATCGGTCCTCAGTCAGGTTAAATCTTTGCCTCCAGAATTGCCTTTAGTGTATGTTCAGTAGAGCTTGTAGGAGGCTCACAACCAACACTCCACCAAACAGGGTTTGTGTTGGAAGTGGATTTCCTAGCAACCATTTGGGCCGTTCTTTCAGGCAGAGTGAGAACAAGTCTTCTGGCTTGTTGAAATGTTGCTTTAAGGTCTTTGGTGCTCAGTCGGTTTTACAGAGCTTCTTTAGGAGATGGACAGGCACAATCTTTCCTCTCCACACTCCTGTGAAATAGCAACTTAAGAACAAGTTTCTGAAGTATGGTGTTGCCAAAAGTAGTGCAAGCAAGTAGCAGGTTCAGAGGCGACTTGAGTGTTTTGGTCTGCTTTGGGATTGAAGTACTTAAGGCCATATAATTCATGTGTTTGTTCAGTTTCCTAAAAGTGGAATTCAAAGTTATGACCTCATGACAGTCTTGGCTGATTAAAAATATAATTACAGTCAAATCCTCTTTCCTGTTTTAATTCAGTGGTTTATTCCACTTACATCTTTCCATGAGTGCTGGAGCTCATCTTTTGTGTGCTAGTTCAGGGAATTAGAAATACTAGTAAACTGTGGGAGGGGATGGAGTGTGTGAGAATAATTCTACAGCCAGGACTCTGACCCCTAAGTCAGGTGAGAAAGTCAGGTTGTAGTTCTTCGGGCTTGCTAATGTTTTTGAATCTGAGGTTGCGTTTTTCTGTATAAAAGTAGCCTTTTCTACCGTAGTTATTAGCCACCATCAACAATGTACCTGAAAGGGATACCAGAGAACCTGTGGTAGTCACAAAAAGAATGCAATTCTTCCTTTGCTTTACATATTCATTATTCATATGCTTCTCATAGTTTCTGCTGTAGAGCTGTTCTGAGGCTGGAATATATTTCTCTCCATTGCTGGTTAAAGAGGAAGGTATTTTTCTTATAATCTGAGTTACAGGTAGAATGTTGTATCTGGTTTCTCTCCTACCTGTAATTTGTGAGATTGCGTGACTGAAAAGCTTCTCTTCTTATACCTACAAAGGAGCACAGAGAGGTAATGGTAGGTGGGAGAGCCCAAATAATGGCTTGGCCCAGCTCCTCCCAGGCCCATCATGGAAGCCAGTAGCCCATCATAGGCCCACCTCTACAGCTGAAGCAGAGAAGCCCATGAGCAGGCAGGAACTCAAATTACAGATTCAGAAAAAGGACTCCCAGGGCTCTCATAAGGCCCTTGTGCCTGTGGGCCAAGCAATGGTAGAGACAGGAGTGAGTGTAAGATGTGCCAGTCATGGGAGCTGGATCACAGGTCAGAGGCCTGGGAATCTGTGATACCTACAGCTGGAGGAGATAGATGGCATGATGAGACTATTGTTACTCTGTTCACAAGAGTGCTCTGGCAGTCTGTTTTGGTCACTGTGGCCAGTGGTGTATGTGTGTGCCAGCTGGGAATATGTGCTCAGAATCAATATGGGTTGGACTTCGGGATGTGGAGCTGAAGCAGACTTGCTTCTCTCTGGCTGTTGAATCTGGCCCGATGTTTTGCTAAAAAGTTTTTTTTTTTCTGGGCTTCACTGTTGCCTTATAGGATTTCTTGAGGGCCATTTTAAATGCTGAACTAATGCTGCTTACTTCAACAACAGCTCGTGTACTGAGAGTAATAACCTGTCTGAGTACTCACCAAGGTGAGACATTTCTGATTCAGTCAGCAACTCCTGTAACAACGCAGCCAAGAAGCAACACGACTTACTGTTTCTGTTGTCCTTTCTTTGTCTTCCTCTGGGACTCCAGATGGTTTACATTATAACTTTCACACTGGTACTCCAAGTCAATCACTACAAGGATGGCAGGAGACCATGCAGGACAAACAACATACCATTGCCAAATAGACCATTTTACTTCTAGAACTGAGAAAGACTGCCAGCATCATGGCAGATACTGTCTGCTATATATGTAAAGAAAGCACTGAGGAAAATAACCTTCTCTAGAGTTTTAATAAGTCTCTATACACCTGCCAGATAGATCCTTTGTCACTATTGCTCAGATACCTACTAAAATAAAAAGCTCTAGATGGGAGCTGTAGTTACATAGACTGCTGAGTGCTTTCCTTCTTACGAGGAAAGAGGTTTCTTAAGGCTGACAGAGTGACACCTTTCTTGTATTTCTTTCTTATTAGTGTTATTTCAGTGGGCTGTTGGATATCAGTCACTAAATTCTTGAAGTGACTTGTCTATGAGGAAGGAAGTTCAGATATGACTGCTAAGGGACTCTTGCTGGCTGTCCTTGTAGAACTTGTATGTAGACTTCAATGGACTCTTTTGTACCCTGCAGACAAACCAGTGTGCTGTGACACTAAGGACAGCAGCTTCTATGTATGAAATACCAAGTAGATGTGATTGTAAATTCTGTGGCTTGCAGGTGTTAGAATGCTTCAGCACATGGCTTTCATTGAATGCTGCCTCTTTATTGGTTGCTTCTACAATTCCAGTGATCTTAAACAGTTAAAAGAATCAATCCAAGAGCAGTGACCTGTTAGTCCCTCAGCTTTAATGACTTTATATTGCTACACTGAGGACATCTTTGGCATTGTATCAAGGCAGGGAAAGTAAATACACATTTTGCACGAAAACGTATGCATGTAGCTCAACTGTCAAAAATTTTTTTTTACAGTTTTGAGGCTTTTTTAGAGTTCTCTCTTCTAAAGAAATGTTTTTTGTTACCTGCAGTCACCATTGGACTAATGTGGAACCAGATAATGGAAACTGTTCTAGAGGAAGTAATATTTTTTGAAGGATTGAGGGAAAGATGATTTCTCTGATTGCAAAATTGCATAGAGGTTTTTATTTGAAAGTTCTCAGATGACTGTCTCAGTCTGGTACTTGATTGTTGGTGAATTTGGGAGGGCTGGGCTGACTGGCAGGAACCCTTCTAGCCATTATAGCCATTCTGGCTATGACAGAGAGTTACCAAGAGTTCTGGGGGTTGTGATTGAATCTTGCATAGTTTGCTATTTCTTCTTTTTTTGAGGTAATACTTTGTTAGTGCTGAACGCGAATCTGCCAGTTAACTGCCTTGCAGGACAGAATAAAAGGAGCTGTGAAGCAGGAAACCCTAGACGATATCATCTTAATTGCCTGACAAGCAATTTACTTCCACAGCAGTCC
Organism: Grallaria varia; assembly: GCA_013396735.1. NCBI lineage: Eukaryota > Metazoa > Chordata > Aves > Passeriformes > Formicariidae > Grallaria > Grallaria varia. The sequence continues at coordinate 129,361 of VWZG01005220.1, forward strand.
TTTTGGCTTTTTGATTGAAGAAGGGTATTGCACAGAGGTAGAGAAAACAGTGAGTCTGTGCACTTATGTGAAATTATTTTTGCAGCTAGATGTTTGGGATTTTTTAGTGTAGTCTTTCTGTGGTATTTAACTCCTTGGATTGAGAACTGAACTTCACTGATGTCAGCTTTAAAAGTTGTTTCGTGGTTCTAAATAAAGATGTATTAAAAAAAGGAAAATACTGTAAGAGATTTCTCTTTCTAGGACTAAATGCAAACAGGGTGTAACCTTTGTAATGATACATATTGAGAGTGAGGTTTATAAAAAGCGTGTTTATTGTGATGCAGTTTTGTGATTTTAGTATCTTAAATTTTGACAGATATCAGCATAGAAACTAACTTCCAGTTTGGATGGACTCCCCTGATGTGTGCTGTCAGTGTGGCTAACTTTGCAGTAGTGCATCTTCTTCTGGACAGAGGTGCCAATGCATGTTTTGAAATAGGTAAGGTTTGAATAAAAAATATTGACCAGTAATGCTCAGAACCAGATGTTGTCCCTACCCTTATTCTGTTGTTCACATATATAGGGAAAAAAATCAAAGTTCACAGTGGAACTCAGATCTAGTCTACCTTTCACAGTTTTGAAGTAAAAGTAGTAGTTTTAAAGTAAAAATTGTGTTCTTGGATCTGATCTGCAATCAGTTGATGGGTTTTCTCATCCTTTGTCTTTCAATCCTATTTTCTCTCCCACCTCCCAGCCCCAAGTACTTTTTTAAAAAGCATTTGGAAGTACTTGTTCAAAAATTGTAGTATAAAGTTGTACAGGTAGAACTTGCTTTGTTTGATCCTGTAACAAGGTATATATGTGCAGAAAGCACATAGCAACCTAAACAACATGAAAAATTTTCCAGTTCATGGGGAAAAAAATGTGAACTTCTCTAAAATTAGAACACAATTTTTCTATTAAGTGAAAACTGTTCTGTATTGTTACTAGATCACCTTTTTCTGCATCAGTTCAGTGTGGCTTCTAAGTAATATCAGTTCCTCTGTCAATTTTTATGGCTTAATAATAACCTTTTCCTACTTAAAACTATGGTTATTTTCCTTCTCTTCCATTGTGTTGTAGTATTTATCCCACAATACTGCCAAGTATATAAAAGCAGTGATCATATTTTCCAGTAACTTGCCAATATTTGTAGTAGTAGTAGACAGAAACGCAGATGGTACAAATCTGGCTCTAAAAATTTTCTCTAACTTCTCAGCAGTTGTTTGGAGTATGAGATTAGACTGCCTGCACGAAAAGCAATCTTGCTGCCTTCTAATTACTGTTCTTGTAGCCAGCTTCAAGGAACTTCCATGTAGCTGCCTTCAATTGTGGCTACCTACATCTCACTTGTTCCTGGTTTATGGCTGTGGAAAGCTATAAATAGGGCAAAAACTGCTATGGGCAGTAGTTTAGAGTGACCAGGTAACCAAACAATTGGCTTTTTTTTTTTCAGTGTGTGACTGTATTTGCTCAAAGTGGCACCTTGCTAGGATCAGGTTTCTTGGCTTGTTTCCCTGTTAGGCTGTGTAGGGAAACAGTAACCAGGGCATATGGGCAGCAGAGTTTGGTCCAGCCAGAAGCAGTCTTGTAAGTCATTCATTTGGATGAGGACACAAGTTCAGTTAAGCTGTGCCATCCTAAAGTGGTACTAAATCTCACCAGTCCTGCTGCTATTTTTTTACATCAGCAAGCAATTCCATAAGTGATCCTATAATAATTATCCTTTAATGCTTAGAATCCTAATAACAGCTATACAATTAATCACCTTTAGTTGCTCTTCAGTCATTCTTTGTAAGTGGTTACTCAATTTTCCCCTTTTCGGTAGTTGTGAAGAACATGTGATGGGTTCAAGATGTTGCATCCTTGAGAAACAATTTCACTGGATCTTCTGGTATTTTCAGCTAGGTTGAACACAGACTTTTATTTTTTGCAGTCTTTTAGCAGTTTTTCTCTGCAAAAGAGAAACCTAAGAATTCTAAGGTGTTTCTTCCCTTTCTCTTCCTCACATGTATGAGCTGTGGGTAGACTAACAAATTAGTTTCCCACTCTTTATCACTACCTGAAATACTGAATAACTACTGTTTCTCCTCTGTGTCATTCCCAGTTTAATGGTGTTTATCACTTTCTTTGTTTAAAGTCCTGACATCTTTCCTTTCAGGTTCTAGTTGATAACCAGGTTAAACATTTTGAGTAAAAATTTTTCACTGTATCAAGTAATAATTTCTACATGAGGTAATTGAAAATTAAAATATGGTATACTAAAAAATCAAATTAATTTAAATGCAGGACTAAGTTGGAGATGTGGGGGACAAGAAGAGGTGAGAAATAGAGCAGAACGGGTAAAGTATGTAGCAAACTTTTCATGTTTAAGTACAATGAAATCTGACCTCAGTTGAAGAATAAACATGTTAATTATACACAGCCTTAAAATTTCTACAAGAAAATTAGAAGATATTTTATATCACTTGATGATGTGGTTTGAAGTTAGTATAGCTAATATTTTACTTGTTAAAACAAATTGCTGAAGGCATGTTTGAACTTGTGAACAAGTTTGTGCAGTAAGCTAAATGGGCAGTTATTCAGTTGGCAGTCTTCTAAATGACACTGGGGCCAACTGACTTGCTAGGGTCTTTGTGGTGTTACACTTCCCACATCTCTAGGTGAACCATGGAGAAGGAGTTCTCATGTGTTTCATGGGCGGACAGCAATGGTGTACAGTTTTGATTTGTGAGCAAAGGTGGCATGTGACACCCATCTGGCTTCAAAGCTGGACTAGCAAATACACTGGTATTCTTATGAACTGTGTAGATGTTCTTTAAATTCATATCTAAAACAATACTTGTAATACTCCTACTGCAACTACTGCACCACAGAACCTAATAAATTTTATTCTTTCTCCTTCAGACCTATCATAACGCCTTGTTCCTTCAACTGTACATGCCTCCGTTCTCCCCAGAACTGATGTTGCTGTGTACTTCTAATCCACTTCATGCACCTTTTTTTATCCATTGCAGTTAACTTCCTGTAAGCTGTTTCTTCCTTTGACTGGAGGGAGGAACAGGGAGTGCATCAACTGTGTGGACATGTTTTGTAAAACAAGCATCCGTAGTTAAGCTCCTGCTGTAGTTTTGGGGTACTTGCTAAGTATTCTAAACTTCAGTGGGAATAGATGCTTTACTATTGCCATTCACTCTCATCTTTGTGAATATCTTCTCAGGTGCCTTTGTCTTATCTGATAGTTCTAGTGACTTTCTCAGAGAGGACAACAAGATTCTTAGCCTTTTCTAAATATCTTAGAGTATCAGAACCTGATTAACAACTCTAGCAAATACAAAGACTTTTAAAGGAAATTCTGGATTAGAATGATATATCCATACGTTATTTTCTAATGGCATATTTCCAAACAGATAAATACACTGTGTTGATGGCAGCATGTACTGCACAAGCTTCAGAGGAGAACATCTTGAAGACTGTAGAACTGCTTCTATCAAGGAATGCTGACCCTAACCTTACTTGCAGGTACCAAAAACTCCATGTCTGTGAGTACAGCATAAAATTTAGTATTACTATACAGAGACATGTTTATAGACATAGCTGTTGGTGGTGGTTAAGATGAGGTGTACTTACTTTTTGTAATTCTAGTGCTTTCTATGTAAGAAAAGATTAGTGCCCAGATACTTGTATCTTCTCAGTCATTAATCTGAGTAAAGAACACTATGGTCAGATTTATCGAATTATAAGCATGTTCTTTAGCTGAACAAAATTTAAATTAATCTTAATTCTTCAGCTGACTGAAGTGTAAGGGCAAGAAAAATGTCTCTGCCTTTCCCAAATCATATTGCCTCTTTTGCATAGGAGTGTAAGTTAAATCAGTTAATTCTTTATTTAAGTTCATGTCCTCCTTTTGAGCTTTATGTGGATGTTTAGCTATATTCCTTTAACAGACTGCCTCCTGTAAAAAAGAAAACTCTAAATAAAATACATTTATTCCACTACAGTCTGGAGTAATCCATATTAAAAGGAGACTTAAACTCCTTGTAAAAACAAGTAATAGCTTCTTTCTTCAATTACAACTTTGTGTCTCAGCAGTTTGAAGTAGTGCATTGTGAGATGTCTGTAGTCGCACAGTCTGATGCAATGGTTCATTTTACATTGAAAAGAAATTAAATAAATTCTGGGCTAACTCAGAATAAACTGTCCTGCCTCTGCTGGGGAAAAAAACCTGTTCGGGTCAACTGGCTTTTCAACTAAGTGAAACTTTTTATACCATAACTCTTTCATCACTTTACCTGAGATATATAGACTGTGTAGCTCTCTAAAAAGAACAGAATTGAAGGCCTGTTGGATTTCATTAGTAGAATTTAAGTACACGAGGCCCTGGACCTCAGTGAGCATAGTACTGATAGATAGGGAGGAAACATATTTGTACTGAAGTGCCACTGATGTCTGGTACCAAATTTGAATGATGTTCTTTTATTGTTTTCAGAGGGGCCAAAAATTGTTCATGAGACAAGAGAAAGCTGCAGAGTCTGAATTGATTACATATGATGTTGTCAGATGGCTAGATGTTAGAATAAAGATTCTGATTTAAAAAATTGGGGAAGTCTTTGCATTATTAACTTTGTCTTGGGTGTTGAAAATTTAAGACAGTCCAAAGGTGTAGGTTTACATTTGGAAAGGGCTTTGGCTAAACTTTGAAGGGGAAAAAAGGTTTGGATGCTGACACAAGACATAGGAGTTTTAAGGGCAAAACTTTATTTATAAACTTAGAGTATATTTTGCATAGTTTATATACAAGTATTTATTTCCTATCTCTTTGTTCCCCAAGACTTTATGCTAACATGAGATATTCATGCATCCATCAAATAGTATTTGTGGGGGGGTTTTCACTTTTGCAATAGTAGCCTTTCCCAAATGAAAAGAGAAATTGTGACAATCAGAAATGTTGTATTTGTGCCAAACAAAAGTAGAAGCTTGAAAAATCCAGACCTTGTAATCTAAAATCTTTGTGCTGCCTTTATGCCTTTCCAGTATTTGACATCTGTGCATACCACTCCATCATTAAGTCTGCTCAGGCAGCAGCTGCTACATTTTGTGGGCTTCTTGCTCCGTTTCCTAAACACGGATGAAACAGAATAAACTGGCTTATGTGAAGATAAGGGACCACACAGCCCCTCTCTGTGGCACTGCAGTCCCATGTCACCCATCTCATTAGAGCAAGCAGGATGTTCTGTAGGAACGAACTGTCAGTGAGTTGAGATTATTGTGAGAGCACTTCCTGTGTGATCAGCCTACCACAGTTGTTAAGAACTAATGTTCACATTATTTGGGTTTCTTGGCACTTAAGAAGCAGAATGATTATAGGAAATTTCTCTTTTGTCCAACAACAACTGGCATGTGTGTCAATACAAAGCAGAATACTTAACTTTCATGTAAGGCAAAGGTTAGGGTTCATCCTTTCTCTGTTACGCTGTCAGTGCTACCAGTAGGCTCTTTTATTTCATGTCATCATCTGGAGAGGATACACAGAAACTTGCTTTAATTTATTAGTCTGTGTGGCACAGGGAAGGACTAGTGAGTAAGAAACTGATTTTTTGAAATGCAAAGAAAGAAGGTGAGTTTAGGGATGGGTAGGTAAATTATTTCTTTGCAATGGGATACAGTACTGAGAACAAAATATTCAGTAGCATAACTTTAAATATTTTTGCTAAATCAAAATTGGAAAAAGAATGGTGGTCGTAAAAGCAGTCTTATTGATGCGAATGTAGTGTATCAAAGCTTAAGTGCTAACTGAAGTGTTTTGAAAGTCAAACAAGAAGTAGAGTAATGGTTAGATGAAACAAGAAGGTACTGTAAGACCTGTTCTGAATAGCCATCGTAGAGCTGCCATAGCCTGAATCCCTCATTTGAGTGAATGCTACCTTGAGAAATTTCTTTTGCTTATCTTGTATCATTCACCTCCTTCTTGCTCCAAAATGTAAATTATATACTTTATCCCTTTGTAAGGCCTGGAAATATTTAAGGAGTCTTTTTTTTAAAACTTTTTTTAAGCTGTAGTGTTTTCTTGAAGTTACACGGATTTTATTAACGTTAAATTAGGAATTTTAGGCAAAATGAAAATGCTTGACCAACTGATAACTAAGTTACTGCTGCTAGGATGTCATAGGTTGTTTAGTAAATATGGATTTTAGTGACAGTATCTTCCAAGTTCGTGTTTACATAAAGCACAGTTAAAGAAATGTAATGACTTTACCTGGAAGGAGAGTGTTTTGAGTTCATGTTTCATGCTAACAGCTGTTTGTTAGAAAAAGGTACAAATAGTTGAATGACTGAAACCTCATTTGTTTTGACATAAAGTCTTTTTCTCTTGTCATGTATGGGATATGTGAAGGCTTGATTTTATCTGTGAGGCTTTTTTTTCCCCCTCACTTAATATTTCTGGCACTGTTGAGTCCTGGACAATGAACAAGCCTGTCTTCAGTGTTTCTGCTCTAAAATGGTTATAAATTTTGTGTACATTTAAAGGAAACTATTCAGAAAGTATTTTGATTTTTTTTTTTTAAGGGTATTAGAAGAACTAGACCTTTTGTCTTTTGTAATTGTACAGATTAAAAGTTGAGCTTGAGGCATGCTGTTATGTACATGAATTCACATACATGAAAAATACAATCACTGCTCAGGTCTGATGTTAAGTTGTCTATGTATGTTTACTTATGTTTTCATTCAGAACACAGAGAATGGCAAGAAGTTGTGTCAGAGGATATTTAAGTTGTATATCAGGAAAAAGTTCTTCACCAAGGGGGTGGTCAGGCACTGGAACAGGCTTCCCAGGGAAGTGGTCACAGCACCAAGCCTGACAGAGTTCAAGAAGCACTTGGACAATGCTCTCAGCCACTTGGTGTGACTCTTGGGGTTGTCGTGTGCAGGGCCAGGAGTTGAACTCTGTTATCTTTGTGGGTCCCTTCCAACTCGGAATATTCTGTTATTCTAGAGATAAAAACAAATAAGCAAACAAAAACCTCTCTTCATTTGCATGAGACCTTGCTTTTTATTTAGGTCCTGAAAAGGTGGAAGAAAATGTAGTTGGAATAGACATCATGCTTAATTAATAAATTACTTATATACTTTTTAAGATTTTATTTATTTACTGACTATGACTTAATTGTCATGTCCAATATGGGCCAATGTCACATGGTAAATTGTGCCATACAAAGGACTTAACTGGTGTTTAGACAAGAAGTCATCTGCAAGCCAGACTGGTGAAATGCAGTGGTTTCTTAAAACAATGAAAGGATTGTTCAGCTCTTCTATGTGGATGGTATCACTACACTCTATGAACGTTTTTAGGTTGCACTAAGATGTACCAATACATTTAATTTTTCTTTAGCTTATGCAGGAAACAGTGGATTGACCATGTTAAAGCTTGCCGTTGTGCTTGTGAGGGTTCTTTGCAGGGTTAGGAAAACCAGGTTTGTTTTCCCTAATGCTCTCGTCTCCCTCCTGTGGCCATACGTGTAAATGGACTCCGATTTCAGGGCGCAGCTCACGGCACCCCCTCCCATATAGAGGTGTGAATTTGTGCAGCACTGTGTGTATTTCTATCCTGAAACATCGTGTAGCCTTTGAAGTTAAAACTCGATCATTAAAATTGAATTTTAATTTCCAATTAATTTAATTATTAATTGTGTATTCATGTCAGTGGACCTTTTAAATGTCATATTTATTGGGTTTTACTTGCAAAGAGAGAAATTTTTTGGTGGCTTTAATGTCATTGAGTTGTTTTCTTGATTTCAGATATCATGTCTGCAGTACTGTACACTGTAACCACTTCATATTCTTTTGAGAAAAGACTATTCTGTAACCTCAGGGCTTTTGTACAGTATTTTTTCTTAAAAAAAAGCAGAAGGTAATTGTGAAGGAGTAACAGTGTGCAAGTTCCAAAAAAAAAAAAAAAGGGTTGAGAGCATAAATTAAATCAGGCATGATTGCATGATTGGACTGGTTTTGCAGTAACTGTAGGTACTTCAAAGGCGATGACGTGGAAGGTCTGTCAAAGGCTACCCACCACTGAAAAGAACTAAGTGTGGGACTGAGTGTCTACATTAGGCAAACAAATTTGTTGCCTAAATTAATAAGCGAATTATTAGGTTGTGATCAACTTCTCATCCTTCAAAACAGAGGTATCCACAGATATCTAAATATGTCTAGATACAGATACCTCTATAGAGACATTTAGAGATAGCGAGATGTAGATACCTCATCAGTTATTGAGTTGCAGAGGAAGATTATAGAGTCTTTCTCTATTTTTGTAGAAATCTTCATAGGATCACAGGGTGATTCCTGTCAGAGGGGACTTCAGGTGGTTTCTAGTCCAGCTTCTTCCTTAAAACTACCTCTGCTGAGACACAGGGGTAGGCTGCCGTCTGGTCTTGAAACTCGCTAAAGATGGAGACTAAAAAACTTCTCTGAGCAACCAGTTCCAGTGATTGTGCCCCATAGTGAAAATGTCTCCTCATATTCAGTCAAAACTTCTGTGTTTGGAGGGTTGATGAACTCAATTGAATTAGTTCTAGACTGACGAAAATCTTTTTTCTTCATTACCAAGTTCCCCTCTTTTGTTGACTGGATGTCTTGAAGGTCTGGTTACCTTTCATTTTGCTTCTCTCTGAGTAATTGACTCTTTTCCCTACCTTAAGGCTGTTTCAAATTGGTAACATGACTGTATTTCTTTCAGTGCATGTGTTTGCATAAGACAAAATAATATCCTAGAATGAATGATCAAACCCGAAGAAAGATGTGCAAAGCCTTAGTTCTATCAATGCTCTCTGAAAGGAAGCAGAAGTTTTAAGACAGCTGCTTTAAGATATATGCTTTTTGGGATCCCTCTAGCGGTCAATGAACTTAGTACTTAGAAACCAAATGTTGGGAAGAGCAATCCTCCCCTCAAGTATATCCTAGCAAAATAGAAGAATCTTTCAAAAGCAGGTTTTTCACGCAGAGCTGTACATTACAAGCAATACATAGTAGTTTTCATGAAAAACTATTGCTTTTTAAAATACAGTAAATTTAAATTGAATAACAGTAGTAAAATATATTTTAACTTAAATCTGATTTCTTTGTAGCAATCAGAAACTCCACATCTTTCTGCTCCAAAATTGCCTTTTTTTTTTCCTTAATTCTGCACTCTTATTCCACCAATGAATGTGTCAGGCATCTGAGATGATACTTTGTGAACAGAAGGTTTTAAGCAATATATTTTTTTAATTCAAAATATGCAGAGTGATTCACAATGGCATCATCTTGTAAGCATCTCTAGAAGTATAACATCAGTAAACTGTTGTCATCATAGTTTTGGGATCTAAAAAGCCAGAACAATGGGAAGGGTGGTGCCTAAATACCCCTTCAGCAATTGTAAGAAACAGTAATCTATGTAGGAGAGAAAGTGTGAATAGACACTCTTGATAGAATCACAGAATCATCCAGGCTGGAAGAGACCTTCGGTATCATTTAGTCCGTTGGCCTGACACCACCAAAATCTCCCCAAAACTATATTCCTGAGTGCCACACCTAGATGCCTGTTGAGCACTTCAGAAACAGTGGCTCCTCCACCTTCCTGGGCATATCTTCCAGTGCCTAACCACTCTTTCAAGTTTAAAAAAAAATATTCCTAATTTCTAAACTGAACCTTCTCTGGTGCACCTTCTGGGAACAGAAAACAAAAATGGGATAACAGACAAAAATATTAAAAGTTAAGATTTTCAACATAGTCTTTGTATTTATATTTTATTCTCTGAAGACTCCTCTTGGGTGTACTCAAGGTGGTGGGGTTCTGAATGTTGCCAATATGTGTGTAGCTTGTGCTATTGCCCTGCAGCTCTGCGTAGAAGTAGACCTGTATGACCTGTGATTCTTTTGCTTACACTGAGTTTACCAGAGAGGGTTTTGGATTTATGAACATAGTTATGTTTTTAATATTCTTCATCTTAAATATTCAGTTGTGATTTACAGCTTGCCCTCCACAAAACTACCTTTTTTTTTTCCCCAGTCTTTGGATTGTTATTAATCTGTATGTAGAATTCATCACTTAGGCTGTGTCTTTTAAAAATGAAAAATGGAAGTATGCTACTTTTTTGTTAGTTGAGGGGAAAAAATTTAGTGATATTCTCTGCTTTTAGTAGGGTGAAAACTGTGATCTGCAGTTATGCTCATTCTCTTCTCATTAAGCTGGCCTGTGTGCTAAATGAGAGGCCTGTTTCTCCGTCTGCAGTATCAGCAGGAGGGATGGTCTTAAAACTGGTTTTGTGTAGTTCAGAACCAAAACAGAAATGGTTTAGTCATCAAGCTGTGGTGTTTCATAGCTGGGACATGTTAAGGTTGTTTGTGTGTTAATGTGCTACTTGAATTTGCAGGTGATAAAACTTTGATACAGATCTTTTTTTTATTTTTTCTCCAAGAAGTACTATATGTCTATATTTTAAACTCCTGGAAGAGATGTGGTTAGTTTTCTCTTAAGTTTCCTTCTTGGCAATTGATGGAAATTGACTTCTTAACTTTGTTTTAATCAGAAAATAAATGTGAACTCTTAAAATATTTAAGACTTGCTAATTGGTCATAAATGAATTGCTGAATCTGTTTGTTCTGTTCACTCCTCTGCTGAAGTATGAGTGTAGTGGTCTTGGTCTTTCATCCTCTGCTTAGTTCTTCTGCAGAGCAGGGAGTCTTTACAGAACGGCAGTGCTCTGCTTGATAATACAGTGGCCCTTTGATATCTTGAAATACTCTTTTTTCACATGGCCCCTTTTCTTTCAGGAAAGGAATGACTGCGCTCATGTATGCAGCTAGAAGAGGCTATGCTCAGGTGGTTGTTCTGCTTGTTGCTCATGGATCACACATAAACGCCCAAGATGAAAATGGATATTCAGTAAGTGATTTACTTTTGTGTGTTGTAATTAATAGTAAAAATTTTAAAAAGCAGGAACCTGCTGACTTGTTTCTAAGTACAACTTTTTCAGAAACACTCACTGGAATTTTCACTTTGAGATTCTTTTGCATTAGTTGCCTTTTTCTTCAGATTGGGTCATGCTTTATTGATTGAACCTCTGTAGATTTTTTGTTCCATATGTAAACATGATAAAACAAAGTTGTTCTTTGCAGGCATTAATATGGGCAGCACAGCATGGGCATAGAAGTGTAATTTTGAAGTTGCTTGATCTAGGAGCTGACAAAAATCTACAGACTAAGGATGAAAAAACAGCAGCAGAGCTAGCAAAAATCAATAAACATCCAGAGGTATTTAATTTCATTTTTCTTAGAAATACAAGTTCTGTGTTTTGCCTCAAATCTGTTAATAATTATATAATTTTCTGTAGAAGTGTTACTTTAATAATTACATTGTAGCAGCTAGTTGAATAATTGTGCTGTTATATCAATATAGACTATTTTCTGTTATATCACAGGTTTTCATAGTGCTGTAAAGGCTATGTAGTAATGTTTTGGAAACCTTTTTTCCTTAGTCTTTCAGAATCCTTGACTTTAGATTTAGATTAAAAACCAAGGGATTATTCATGTTAGTAATGCTGATAAGAGAAGTAGTTAAATGTGTTGGTTTTTACCTGTCTGCCAAAGTATGTGAGAGAATGCAGATATCAAGCTAATTTGCGGAGTATAGTTTCTGATTGAATTTGGAAGTGAAAAGGCTAAAGCTAAAACAGGGGGGAGTTAGTACTGGCTATTTTCAAAATCTATTCTTGGGAGGGAGGAAAGTGCAAAATAATGTAAGTTGGTCATCAGGTGATGGGAAGCGCAGTGCTGAGAACTACTGAAGACAATGTATATTCTCCTAAAATAAATCTGTTTACTGCTGTTACCAGATGATGCATGGTGAATCAGTCAGACTGTACTTCAGTGTATTTTGCCTTGAGTTGCTCTTACAAATGATGTGGCTTTTCACAGTAGCTCTTGAAAAATGTGTAATTCATTCTTATAAATTGTAATTCACTTTACAGCTTCTTTTTCTTACCTTTTTTTCTCTGTCAAACTCTAGGGCTAGGCAGGAGCAAAAATGATAACTATGCACAAAGTCGTCAGTGGAAGCTAGCAAGATCTGTGTCTGAGGCTCAGTGATCTGTTAGCTCAAGTTACTGAAAGGGGTTACAAAAGCTTTCTGCCTTTGATAAATGACTTGTTCAGCAGGTTACAGCCATATAATCTTATAGCATGACTTTCTCTGACATGGAGGGAATACAGGCTTCCCACACTTGAGAGGTGGGTCTTGCCTCTTGACCTAAAGTGCTGACTTTTACACAATTGGTGCAAAGTCTTGCAGATGGTATTGAGATATTTAATGGTCATGAGCTTCTTCCTGCTTCAGGATCTGCTCTTCAGGCTGTTGACGGCCCAAGAGTCTGTCATACAGACTATGTCTGCAGAAACTATTTCTGGGAGGGGAAATGTTTTTCTTACTTATTATTCTGAATTTTACTGAGATGGAGTTATTTTTCTTCCGAACAGCCTGTATGGTGCTGTGTTTTAGGATTGTGACCAAACCCGCATTGATAACACACCAGTGTTTTCGCTGTTGCTGAGCAGTGCTTGTGCAGAATCAAAGCCTTCTCTGTTTCTCACTCTCTTCCCCATCCCCAGCAAATAGGCTCAGAGTGAGCTAACTCCAGCTGGCATGAGGGATACTGCATGTCCTGTAATATGCTAAGCAATAAAATTTTAGACTGGCTGGACATTGCTCTGCTGGTGGGAGGTGGTGAGTGACTGCCATCATTTAGGTTTTGGGGTGTTTTTCTCCTTCACTTATCAAACTGTATGTATCTCAACCCATGAAAAGTTTTCTTACTTTTGTCCTTCTGATTCTCTCTCATCCTGCCGAACTGGGTATGGACTTATATACCAGCCAGGCTCAACCCACCATATGCATACATCTGTGAAACTGGCTAGTCACCTGAATTGCAAATGGTTTCACCATTCCTTTAGGTTTATTTAAGTTCTGCTGGTTTTGCTGACTTTTCTAGTGACTACCTTAAAACTCACACCAGGGTCAGTTAAATTTCTGGAATTCATCACTGATGCATAGAGATGTCTAGCAGAAGGCTGCTTCTTTAATCAGTTGAAAGAATCCCTGTCTGTCAGATACAGTTAAAGTAGATTGTCTGTTGTAAATTGATAAATGTTAAGTCTATATATGTTCTGGAAATGTAGACGTGAAAATAGTTGTATACCTTGTGCCTTTTAGACAACTTAGTGCCTTGAACTGTTATAGAACTCCATATAGAACTCTTGTCTAAAACCACAGAAGTGAGTATGTTGGTGTTTGGCTGCTTCTGTAGTGAAAAATGCTGACATTTTTAGACCACATTATGTACACTGTTTTGCTCTGTGTCAGTTCATCATTGTGTGGTGAATTCTGTTAATTCAGAAATGCTCTTGATAAACTTTGTGGATGTAGTCTTAACTTCTCATTGTAGATGTATGTTTTAGGGAAGAAGTGCCATATGTTTCATGTTCCTTGTAAGTAGTAATTGATGATAAAACTCTTTGTAGTCTTATTCCCATATATTTTTTATGCCTTTTGAATTTGAATAACAATTCATTTTGGCTCTTACAGATTTTTAGTTTGCTCTCTTTGGCTGCAAACAACTTGCAAAGGAGATACCATAAAACAATTGAGCAAGAGGCTGTGTGCAAATTTCTGACAGCTGTCTCTGACCACAGAGTTGGGTAAATACAGTTAGTGTAATTTTAGGTTATAAACATTCCTAAGAGATTGTATTTGTTCATATCAATTATTAAGTTGTTCTGATATATATATATTGTGTATTGTTTGGAGCATTGCCAAGAGTCCACAGTAACTATATTAATGTGCTATTAATGTTTCACAAATGCAAAGTTCCTTTGCATTGTAAACAAAGAGCATGCTCTAGATCTTTCTTTCCTCTCATTTGGTGTAAAGTGTAATAGAGCCAGGGTGCAATGTCACTTCAGTTCATTTCAGCTCTGTTAAATTTGTATGCTCCTCTGTTGCATACTCCTTGTTCTGTGCTTGTCTTCATTTGATGATAAATTTTTGATGCTTTCACTGAATGGTTTTCAGCTTCATGACACAAGGAAGATCTATGCCCTTTTTTTTTCTGCATATGAGTCAAAATTGAGTATGAACACCGGTTAAGCTCTAGAAGTTTTGGCAGATCATGCCCATGACCCTGAAGTTTGAAGATGTCCTATGCCTGAAACGAGCCCCTGATTCAGCAACTTCAAAGATTTCTGATATAATTTTGTTACAGAACATGTTGGCTAAGAAGTCTTCAACAAACCATCTACTTGCTTCCTTCATCTTGAGTTGCATGGTCTTAGAAAGACAGCTTCCAGCACCCATAGTCTGTTCTGATGCGCTAGATTGCCCTTGCTCAGCCAGGTCATGCTGAATTTGGAATGGCCTAGTTTTGTATCATTAGGCTGATGGGTTGATGGCAGTTTGGAAGGTAGTAGTTGGCCATCCAACCAGTTTTTAGTGCAGTGAAGAGTGCACCTCTCCACACCATGAGCAGCCAGCTTCTCCAGGAGAATGTTGTGGGGAGGCAGTATCAGAGACTTCACTGAAGTCCAGGCAGACAGCATCCACAGCCTTTCCCTCATCCAGAAATGGATGGTCATGAAAGGAGATCAGGTTGGTCAAGCAGGACCCACTTTTCCTAAACTCACGCTGTCTGGGCCTGATTCCCTGGTTGTCGTGTACATGCTGTATGATGGCACTCAAGATCCTCTTTGAGTCTTTGAGATGAAGAGGGGGAAGACCTTCATTTCAGGGCCTGCAGTCAGAAAGAGCAAAGTATCTCGTAACTGAGGATATTGGCAAAGGATTCACTATAGCAATTGCAGTAATCATTTCTGGATTTTGCATTATTTGTTCTTTGGCTTAATTCTGATCACTATAGTTCATCTGATTGTTGAAAGGTGTTTAGTTATTTCCGCTCTGATGCTTTTATATCTCTTGGTAGAGCATGGAATCAAAATTGGTATTTTATGTTTGTTTAGAAATATTAAACTCTGAACCTGCATTTCAGAGTTTACTACCTCTTCAGTCTACCTTCTGAACAGTAGTCTTCTGACCACAAGTTTCTTGATGGACTTATTTCTACTGTCTTTAATTGCCCATGTACATGTTTTCTTGGTAGCCTTTTTGAGCTTAACTGGAAGCAGAAGGGTAACAGTTGTGGATTGAATCCAATTTATATGAATATTATCTGTTAAGAATACATAGTTGTTTGTTAACCTTCTTCCACATTTTTCAGGCTTTTGTGACCCAACTTGAAGGTTCAGTTGTAATGTTTTGTGACTTAAAATGACCTTTATTTATTAAAAATGTCCCCTTTAGGCTCAATTCGAATTATTAGACAGAAAATACATTTGTGAAATTTTAATAGAATAAATTGTCCCATGATGTTTGAGATGCTTCTGTCATCGGCAGGTGTGTGCAACTTTAGGTTGCTCCCCAGTGCTTTGTATGAAGAGCTTTGCTATAGCACTTTGTTCTGAATGCCTTTTTTTTTTTTTTATTTCCACTCCAGTCTCAATAATTATCGTTACAGTTCCTATTCACCTTTTGATGACATGGAAGTGTTTTTACATGGTCTTGGTCTAGAACACATTAGAGGACAATTGAAGGTAATTTTTTTGTGTGTCTGCTACCTGTCCAGTAATCTGTGAAAGCCAAATGCACCTACTGCATAAAAAAGTTGTATGACTATTAGTATATTAATTCAAACAAATCTATTAAATGGAGGTTTATATACAAAATGATAAGTTAAACTACAGTGGACTAGATTGGATTTCTTGATTATGCATATTAGTCAAAACATATGATGTTTCTAAACTAGACAACTCTTTCATTCCTTCAATAATTTTGATTTGTAGTTGGTCTTGTTCCTGAAAACTGAAGTAAAACAAGGAAAAACAGATTAAGTGAAAACTGATCTCTTCTGAAATTCTTTTTGATGGTAAAACCCTCTTTGTTTTATACAGGAGCAAGATATGACTTTAAGAGAACTTCTGAACATGCAGAAAGATGACTTAATACAGGTCAGTTTACTACTTTAGAGATTAATTTAGGTTTTTTTCCTCCTTTTAAAATATTTTTAATGTCTTGTCTTTATAAATGTCTAACCTTGTAAGAATTCTTTCAGCATCTTCTGCAACTTCTTGAATTATGTGAATTTAGGCAGATTGCTTATGAAGTATGTAATTTCACAGATCAGTGAATGATCAGATGTGAGCAGGAAGTAGTTCTGGTTTAAATTTTAGGTGTAACCATTTTTAATGTTTAATTATGATTTCCCTGAAAGGAAATCAGTGCTAGGATTAGGAGTACATAATCCTAAACTACTACTTTAAATATGGTTCTCCTTTGTGAGGTGGTAATTTTTGTTGGAGAAACGAGAGCTCTCTTACATTAGTCTCTTAATTTGTAGAAGCTTGTATCCCGCTCAGGTTTGTAAAACATTACCAAAAAAAAGGAGATTTTGTTTCTTACAGTTAACTGCAGCTGGGAAGGTCTTTTGCTGTTATCCAGGACTAAGTGATGCATTATTACAAAGCTTTGGTTTTCAGTGGAGGTAGGGTGGTTGCTTTTCCTTAGTCTTTACTGGAATTTTTCCTGTGGGAAATGAAAGACTTCCTGTGCTTACAGGAGGATGCTATAATAAAATTTAATTATAGGAGTCTCCTTGGAACTCTGTAAGTATTTCAGGCTGTAGGATTCTTCTGAGCAGTCTACCTGGTCTGAGATACCAAAGAGGCCTCATAAAAACAGCTGCTTCAAGACTGCTCCCTGCTGCTGATGTACTACTGTGTCCTTAGTGTCAGTATTCTTCTCCCTGTGCTGGTACCAAGGAGACACATGTTCCAGCAGCTGGAAGCAGAGTTTTATTCTATCGGTGGGTGGGTGTCTATGAGGATATTCTGTCTGAAGTTTTGACTGGTAACTGAGTATAGTTCAGTTATTCTGAAGAACTCACAAGTAATCCTGTATTCTGAGGCATGCATATGTAGGGATCTTTGTCAATCAAGAGATTTTTCAGAGTTCATCTAGGCCTAAATATTGTAAGGCATGTGAGTGTGTTCTGATGCTACTGCTTTTCTGATGCCTTAGGATCGTTGGTCAGTATTCTGCTGTGGTATTTATATGAATCCTAATGCCCCTAATGACAGTTTTGTTCTTAAAGGAGATATTTGTGGCTTTCTTCTCATCCCTGTGTGAGCTGCTGTGTTGGTCAGATTTGCAGTTTAATGCAATCATGACTGAGCATATGTTCATATTCATCACTTGCTTTGGTGTTGTTGCTTTTTTTTGTCCAAGGGACACTGGGGGAAGGGAATAGAATTGTGGAGTTAAGGGAACAGCTAAGCTTTATGGTTCCTTTTCCAAAGAGGTGTAATATCGCTCAAAATTATAGCTTCTGTTTCAGTGTTCTAACATGCTTGAGGCTCCCTATTATAAAGAAAAACTGAAAGTTTTGAACAAACTGAAATAGCTACCTGGAACAGCTGCTTCTACACAGGAAGATAATGTCTATAGGAGTTTAATTGTTTTGCCTCAACTGTGCAACAGCAGGAAACAGTTCCTGGAAATTGTCGTGCTTTGTGCATGGACATAAATTAATTAGTAAGTCTTTGATTGAGAAGTTAAAAAAATTATGTAACTCTCCTGGCTTAGTAGCACTTCATAAGTTATCCTAAATTCTTGATGCAGTCTAGTTTTAGAGCTCTAACAGTTTCTCCCCATGCTGCTGATAGAACAAGTCTAATCTGTTTCCTCGTGACTCCAGAGCTGAAAGTTTTTACTGTCATGACAGACCTTCAGCTAACAGCCAGCATTTTAAAGAGCCTGGATCTTATTACTACAAAGATTAATGATGACCTCTGATGGATGCCTCTGAACCAAGCTGCTTTGTATCCAGAGAACTGGGGAGAAATCCCGTCACTAACATGATACACTTCCCTCCATCAAACAATATCAGAAAGATATTTTCTCTGTAAATATCTTTATCTGTATTCTACAACAGAGTCTAAACAATGACTCTTTCAAGCTGAGATCCTTGCATTCCTTAAGCTTATAAACTGTTCCATACTGAGACAAATCTGTTCAATGTACTGGGACATGTCTATTCAACATTTGGACGTTTTTGTCTGATTCTGCACTACTCATGACACTTTATTTTTTTTTAATCATATCTCTCATAAGATAGCAACAGAATTGATTTTGCTTCTGGATGCATTTTGGACTAAAAAGGTTTCTTACATTTTATTTAATTTAGAATAAGAGAAATCAGCACCTGGTTCTGAATTTGATAATGTATGATTAAAAGTTGACACATCAAAATTCAACTAGAAATTCAACTGTATCATTAGTTAATAATCTGGTCTATGTGCTTCCATATCACTGTTCCAGGACTGTCATTCTTCCGCTCCCTCTCCCTGAAAAAAAGCATTTAATATTTGACAGAAATGTGTCGTGTTATTAAAATTAGTGGCAAGGATGTAGAAGTTCACGTGTAGCTTCACTGGCTTTATCTGAGTGGTGTATCATCTTTCAGGTGCTGAGGCAATCTATTATTCACCTCTTGTAATGTTCATGCTGGAGTGTGAGTCTGGGGCTTGGATTTTCAGGGGCTGTTTTTTATCAAGTAAAGAATAAAATAGATGTTCTTCAAGTTGATCTGGCTAAAATTAAAATCGAGAGTGCACATAGTCTGTTTTACAGATCTGAGCAAGTTCTTGTACAACACTGGTACATTCTTAAACACATGGCGACTTCTCAATTACATTCACATAATTTGGACTGCAGAGCACGATTGAACCAGCACAGACTTAAAAGCTTGTTTATCCATAAAGAAGGGTTTGTCATGCTGTAGTTATTCCATACTTTCGTCATTGCACGAACAGTCAGGTTCTGTGTCACACTCATCTTCTGCAGATGGCCTAGAAAGGTCAAATATGTCTGCTTTGTGAAATAGTTTGGACTGGTCTATCAAATTTCTGTCTCTTAAGTTCTGCCCCTTTTACCTTCTGTATGCAGAATTACTGTGGTGGTAGAAGGCTTTATCTGTGGTGACATTTATCACATTCTTTATTTCCTGAACTGTATTTTCAAGACATTGGTGGTGCTCAGTCAGCGATCCATTTGCAGAAGAACAAAATGATGTTTCATTTATAGGGGAACAAAGTACAACATCTTCGTGATACGCTGATCAGAAAGCTGGATCCAGCTTTGCCAGTTTCAGGAATGAAAAGATGGAGTCAAAAGCAAGCCCAATTGTCACAATAGTTCCTGCTTTAAACAAGAGTTTTAATATTCAGGAATAACTGCCATTCTATAAATCAGCTCTCTTATACATGATGAAATAACTGGTGGAATGCTTTGTAAGCATTAAGAAAATATTGTTTCATACCAGATAGTGCTCTACAAGGCAAACCTCAAAACTAATGAATAGAGCAAACTTAAAGCTTGACATAAGTAAAGCAAATTATTTCTGGGAAACACAGACCTTTCTCTCTTAAGGATGCTAGTGATATTTGCTAAAAAGACTTCAGTTCATTTTCTTCAGGTACCCATGGTAACCTGTTGAAAACTCTAAAATTTTTGACACCTGTACTTAAATTCCCAATAAATCTTCTTGGGATTTTGCGCTACTAAAGAACTTACTTGTCTATAAACTTGTAACGTGGCTTTAAATTTTTTAAAGACACACTTGTGAGCCCATAGTTATTTGTTACCTGTGATTGGTAGAGAACCCAGAGGACAGTTTTATGCAGTCATGATGAACACTGGGTGTCACAAACAATAGTTTCAGAAAAAAAAACAAGCATTTCTCCAGGCACCATCTCTCGCCAAGAGTTTTGATCTGATGTGTTATCAGCTGTTCAGTCAAAATTCTTTGTGCAGTAATTACAGACATTTGGAATACTGTGAATACTAACATCCTAAGAGATTTCTGTGGCTGCAGAAGGGAACTTCAGGTCCTCAGAACATCAGTGAGAGTTCCATATATCCTAACTTTGGAGACTGTGGGATCCTTGCAGTCTGAAATTCCAGAGCGATCTACTGCTGCTGAATACTCAGGAGGTACCTACTCCTGAGGTACTCAGCTGGAGAGTAAGGAACAAAGTCATACTTGGAGCTGGCATTATGAGATTTTTCACTTGTATGGAGGAGAATCTTAGGGCTGGCTAACACCAGAAGTCCTGTCAGATGAGCGAGGAAAAGTATTAAATGTGCCCTAGAAGCATTTCCCTTTTAACAAATGGAAATTTTTTTTCTTTACTTAAGTGTTCTGCAAGAAAACTCTCAGCCTAGGATTTAAACATGACTTAAAATTTAATCTGAAATACTTGATGGGTAGCACAACTGACAATGTTTTTCTGTCCCAGGCGTCACTTGGAGAATCTAAATTACTAGTGTGTATTTTTTGGAGAAAAATTGTGCTTTTCTTCAGTTAAAAAAGACCACTTTCTGTAAAATTCTCCATTTGATGCTGATTTGATAGTTTCTACTCTTTCTGAGTTAATGCTGTATCACCATCATGATGATTTGTTATTTTGCTGTCAGAGATGACTTGGATGAATCTGAAATAAATAAGCCTAGCATTCAAATGACATAGCGGTACTTATACAAGCTGCTATTTTTTTTTTTTTTTAAATAAACCCTAAGAAAATTTTCTGAGTACCCTGTGCAATTTCTATTTGGCAGTTTCTCAGCTCTTGTAATTTTGTTCTACATAATTGAGTATTTTCTGTGGGTTTTTTTTTCCTTTGGCACTTACATACATTGTAATTGGTTGCAATGACTTAAAAACAACTTCTTTTGACTCTTAATACTTAGAAGCTCATGCAATAAGTGGTACTGTACTTTTATGTCTAATAGTATTAAAAGTAAATCATATTTGGAATTATTCTTCAAATTTAGATTGGCATTACAAATCCTGGAGATCAGCAGAAACTCCTAGGTGCTATTAAGGAGCTGCAAGTGAATGAAAAAAGAATTGAAGACCTCTCTGAAATCGTGAAACTGGAATTGAGGTATTAAGTGTATATCTAGGGAAATGGAAGTGAAATACTAACTATTTAAGGTGACTGCATTATCTTCTATGACTCAAAGGTAAAATTCTCTCACACCTTATCCCATGCATAACCTTCATAAGACTACACTAGTTAGTGGATCATGAGAGCTGGTGGTAGGTGTGTTTTTTATAAAGTTGGAAGCATAGACAAGGCAGGCTCAGTTAGTCTTGCAGTCAAATTTGTCTGATTGTAAGATACAATAAAAAGATGTGTGGGAGGGAGAGACGCATATAATTTCTGCATAAGGTTTTAATTTTTAACTTATAAATTATTATTTTATACATGTGTATCTTAAATCGTACATGTTACTTCTGTATAGATTCAGGACTTTGTTGTTGTTTTCTCTTCCACTGGAAGCAGTCTTAACTGGCTTCTAAAATATCTAATTTTTTAATCTTACAAATTAAGCACTTTAGAAGTAATTTTCCTTGTCATAGATCATATGTATCAGTAGATTTATAAGGAAACTGGTTTTAAGGAAGTGTTACTCCCAAATTTCAACTTGATATTTTTTGCCGTTATAGTCTTTAAACATCAGCTCTGCAATACCTCTCATACTTTTCATATAGTATTGTGCAGTACCATGGAAGCCAGGGCTAAGCTGACAGGTACATTGCTTAACAACCTTATTAAACTCAGTTCTCTTAAGCCCTGCTAGAGTACTACACACCCAGCACAAAAAGAAAAATGAAGGATATAGTAAGTACAAAGGAGTCTTAAGATTTCTTAAACCTCTTACCCTTCATGTGTAAGTAAAATCTTTTTCCAGAAGACACATCTAGACTTAGTTCAGATTCTGTGCTCATAGCTTTCCTCTTACTTCCCAGAACTACAGAAGAATAGCTACTGAAAATAGTATTAGACAGTAAGGATTCAGTTCGTCTTTAAGGTGTATTTCCCTCTTAACTAGTGACCTGGCAGTTGTGCTGCTACTCTCTTAGATATTCTTTCCCTCTCCAAAATACTGATGAGCATTGTCTGTATTATTTGGGTGCTATAAGGCTAGACTCATTGTTAGGTATGTTTTTCATCGGACCAAAGAATGTGCTTGGGTTTAAATTCAATCTGTACATGTTGCCATGTTTTGGAGGCAGCTGAATCGCACTGAAACTGCATTAGCAGTCATTCATGATCTGATCCTGCCATAGCGTTACGTGAGACTGCTGTTCTAGTATGTACTCCTCTCCCATTTAATCATTTGTACACTGATTGCTGGTACAGCGTCAGTATCTTTATCCATTACTGTGTTCATGCAAAAGAGGCTTTGCAGCCTGGTTGAGGTACATTTTTCCAGCACAATGTCAAGTTTGAGCTATAGGACATGGGAGTACATGCAAGGCATCTAACGAAGCTCCCCGAGAGACTGAGGTGGGCTGTAAGAGCAGAGTGTTAATGTCCTAATAGAGGACCTTAATGTTGTTTCTGGTCCGTGAAAAGATTCCATTTGATGAATTGACCACTCAGGAATAAGGAATTGACTGCACCTTCACACTCAGAGAGTTGTGGTCAACAATTCATGTCCAAATGAAGACCAGGAGCAAATGTTCCTCTAGGAAGTGCTGTTTAACATCTTTGCTGGTGACATGGACACTGGGATTGAGTGCACCCTCTGTAAGTTTGCCAGTGACACAAGATTGTGTGGTGCGGTCAACATGCAGGTGAGAAGGGATGCCATCCAGAGGGGACCTTGACAGACTTGAGAGGTGTGCGAAGTTCAGTAAGGCCAAGTGCAAGGTCCTGCTCCTTGGCCAGGGCAATTCCAAGCACAAGTACAGGCTGGGCAGGGAATGAATTGAGAACGGCCCTGAGGAGAAGGACTTGGGGTTGTTGGTTGATGAGAATCATAGAAACACAGAGTATCCTGAGTTGGAAAGAACCCATAAAGATCAGCAAATCTGTCTTCTGGAATAAGCTTAACATGATCCAACAATGTGTGCTTGCAGCCCAGAAGGCCAGCCAGATCCTGGGCTGCATGAAAAGAGGAGTGGCCAGCAGGTCCAGGGAGAGGATTTTCCCCATCTCCTCTGCTCTTAGGAGACCCACCTGGAGTACTGTGTCCAACTCCAGGACCCCCAGCGTAACAAGGATATTAACCTGGACAGAGTTCAGAGGGCCACAGAAATGACCAGGAGGTCTGCAGCACCACTCCTATGAAAGTCTGGGATTGTTCCATCTGGAGAAGAGCGGGCTCCAGGGAGACCTTAGGTCTACAAAGGGGACCCACAGGCCAGCTGGAGGACGGGAGCATATAGTGATAGGACAAGGGGGGAGTGGCTTCAAACTGATGGAGTGCAGGTTTAGATTAGATATACGGAAGAAATTCTTTTCTGTGAGAGCGGTGAGACACTGGGAATAGGTTGCTCAGAGAAGCTGTGGATACCCCATTCCTGGTAGTATGTTTCAGGGCCAGGTTGGATGGGACTTTGAGCAACCTGATCTAGTGGAAACTGTCTCTGCCCATGACAGAGGGATTGGGACTAGATGATCACTAAGATCCCTTCCAACCCAAACCATTCTATGATTCTATGATTCACACTAAAACAAGTGTGTATTTTCAGGAGAGAATCCAGGTGCGAACTTGTGCATGTGCTGTAAGACTGAAGAACTGAAGTTGCAGCATGCAAGAGAGTATAAAACAGTATGATATTGATATACCATAAATAACTGTAACAACATCTGAGCCATTCCTGTTAAAATAGAGACTTTGCTGCTGAGCTGGTGTGGTAGGCCAGGCATCTGTTAAGTGCCTTTGGAAATGGATGTTGACTCTTCAGTAAGGCACAATTAGCTACAGTTTAAGGTGACCTTGCTCAGTTTAAGCTTTATGCATTTTTATGTTAAAATGTATGCTTTTTTCAGATTGTTCTGTATTAGTGTTTAGTATATACATTCAAGTAGAGCAGCTAAAAACTTTGAACAGACGGAGTAAGTGGAGAAATACAGAAAACTCTCCGTTCATTGCTTCTGTGGCCAAATACAATAAAATACCCAAATGGTATCTGGTGCAGTCTCACACAGCACTGTTAGTGTCACTGCTGTAGTTCCTAGTAAAGTGTGGGTGTAGATCATACGTAGTTCTCAAAACCAGAAAATAACTGATTGATTAAAGATTGACGTACACAAAATATGACAGCATTTTGGTTATGGGTAGCACTGCATAGTTTTCTAGAAAATGGCTTGACATGTATTCTAGGAATCTGACCTTGAGACTAAAATCATAGGCTATGTTTACATGCTATTATATAAAGATTTTACTTCCCACTTGTTCAAAGTCATTCTGTGAGAAGGAAAATCAGTCATTAAGTCATAGAAAAACTAACATAGTAGAAAATGTTGAACTGATTGATTATAAACTCACAGTGTCTAGTATTGTTTAGCCACTGATGTTTTGACAGCCATTAATTCCTTTAAAAAGTGATAATTTTCTGAAAACATTATTTCCATTTCTAAATATAAGCACACATCGCTGCAACGGGTATAAACTTCTATGAAAATGTGGGTTTTTTTGAAGAACGGTTAAGAACAATGGTATAGTGAAGTAGTATGAGAAGAATAAATGTTTTTCTTTCTTCCCCCTTCCCCAGTTTAAGCCCATGACACACTTTATATTTGCTGAGAATCTTTCCAGAATTCAAAAAAATAATTTCCTTTGTGATGAAACACAGAAGGTGCCGTAACTGATCCCAGACAGCTAAAATGTTATCTTTCTAAGTAGAAGGAAATATTTGTGATTATGGCTTGACTTTAGTAATGTGGGAGAAACTTTGAGACTGTCTCCAGATGTTTAGTGTTTGGGTTTTTTTACCCGAAATACTTCATTCTGTTAGTTTGTTCTGAAACAAGTAATAGTTTATTTTATAAAAACAAACTAATAGATTTTCTTAATTCCCCATCTTCATGAAAACCATGAGCAGTCTTGGTTTTAAACCTCCAGCATACTTACTGATGCATCTATATATACTTTTTGTTTTAAATGTTGAAGTCTTAACAGTTCAACACTGCTGCAAATCACAGATGTCCTGAGCAGTGGTTGAAATTTTACTCAGTAATGATCCTGTGCCAGAGTTGAAGGAAAGCAGTCTATGGGCTAAATTCTGTCTCTGTTTAGATACTTGTACTGCACTGGCACGTAGCTTAGTTTACCTCTTTGGCAAATTTCATGGATAGATTTTTGCTTGGAGAAGCAAGATGGTGTGAGTATGCTCCATTTAGGCGTGATAGCAGATTGCCCTAGGGAATGAAGGAATGTCAGAATCTGAATTAGTTATTCAGATCCTATGGATCTGCAGAACTGGAAGTTCTGAAATAGGAACTTAAAATTGTCTCGTTTTGGCTCTGCCTGTTATTCAGCCGCATGGCTTAGAGCTAATGGGAACTTTCCTACTGGAGATACAGGCAGTTCTCAGGAGTTTCATGGTTCGAGAACTCACTCTGTAAAAACAATTGGATGATCTTCCTTGCCCTCATTTCTTCTTCTTGGTCAATAGCAACAAATTTCTGGCCAGCACCATGACTTACAACTAGAATTCTCTGACACTTTCAGGGAAGTTGAGTCAGTGTCACGTGGAAGCTCTAGAATCTTAACACTGGAATTAATCTGTTAAATTTTTCTATCCTTTTCTCCACTCTTTGGAGACACAGATAAAACTAATTTCCTGTTTGTATTTGAGACCAAGTATAAAATTTCTTCCAGATAAATACATCAGATGTTTTAGGCTTTGAGGTATGTTTTCAGATCTAAGGCCCAATCCAGTATTATTGAATGCTTGCATTAATCCATTGTGCTGGAGACTAAATGACTCTAAACCTATTCATTTCAGTCCTGTATTTTTTTTGCTCCCATGTCGGCCTCAAAAATGTAAGCTGCAGGTCAGAAATACTGATAATGTCAGCATAAAATTGATGATGAATTCTCTGTTTTTGGTGTTGCAAGACTTTTTTATTTGTGCACACACGCAGAGGAAAACAGAGGTGTTACTATGCATAGTGGCTTGCAAAATTACTCATGCAGAAGGTAATGAAATGTTGCAATTGATAATACAGGCTTGATGAGAGAAGTGGAGATTAATAGAATGTTTCTGAAAAGCTTTTGAGTGACACTCTTTCAGCTTTCAGTGTGTTTTACTGGCTAAATATTCCAGCTAACTTACTGATTTGTTGTCTTTCCAAAAGAAGGGGGGAGTGAGAGAGAAACAGGACAAACAAGGCAAAAAAAACCCCTTGTTAAGATGTTAAATGTAGTCTTTAGCTATTCACTCTTAATGACACTGTGGTGGGGGTTATGCAATAAAAATGCATTTCTGACTCACTAGATAGTGTTGGAAATGCATAGGTAATATTTGGCTTGCAAAAAGTTACAGCGTTTGATAAATAACAAAATATTGCTTTATTTTTGTAGTGAAGATGAATTCTGCAAGTTTCTTCAGAAGCTGAACAAAGAGTGTAGTAAGCTGATCATTCCAGTGCAGACCATGAATAAGCATTTTCTCAAAAATTCTCAGAAGGTATTCCACCAAAGAAGAGAAGATTGATTTAGAGTCTATTTTTCTACCTTATAAAATGAAAACTATGAATACTTATCAACTGTCTTGTTTATTATATAACTGTATAGAGCTGTGCAATGCTCTTTCTGTAAAGGACACTTTTAAAAAATAATTTATTCCTAAGAGTTAGGGCACTCAATTAAAGGAGATAGATTTGTTTCTTCATGTTTCTGCTGATAGGAGAGTTAATGTGAGGAAAGTTTCCAGCAAAGGCTACTAGAGAGTAGTAGATTATGTTATGCATAAATCATACAATTAAAACCCAGCATAAATGCAGTTATAAAGTTTTTCTGGCACTATCTTATTATATATAATCTGAAGAATATGAAACTATAAAATTATATAATTATGGCAAATAACTGTAATTATTAACAGATGGTAGTGCACTGGGCGCCGACTGAAACTTACACTGAAATCTGCAAAGATTTGGTTTGCAGTGTTCAAAAGCTGGAAGAAGAAGTTGCCAAACTGAGGGACCTGGTGGTGGAGGTGAGTGTGTGCGAGCTGTTAAATACTGTGTACAAGTTTCTCATGCAACCTCAAATGTGACGTCCATCAGGGAAATATTTCCTACCTTGGTCTACCACAGGGTCTTTAACCTTAGCTTGGACGTTGCATCCACCTCTCCCCCTTCCATCTTTCCATGGACAAAATGAGAAATAATCTAGAATATTCCACAACAGTGTGGAGAGCCTCCAAAGGAAGGCAGAGTCTACCTTTTTCTTTCTCCCACAGGAAAGAATTAAGTGGAATGTATCCCTGTGCTCTTGGTTAACCACTGTGGCATAAATGCTACACTGAATACTTGCACTTTCACTTTTTATTTAAGGAGTCTTTTGTTTGGAATTATTGACTTCACAAGGAAGATACTAAGGTTTTATGGATTGAATGGGAGGCATCCCAGATAACTCTGCAAGTGACAAAAGAAGGGGGTGGGAGAGGTCAAGGCTAGATGTTAGCACTACATCAGTCATTCTCAAACCAACACAGTGACACGCTCTTGTCAGATGGGGTCATTTTAAGTAATAGGCTAGTAAAAGGAACGGCTGCTGGGATAGAGTAAATGGAGCATCAGTGTCAGAAAGGAATCTGTTGCTGAACGAAGCCATGTGGAACTCAGACCTTGAGTATAATGCTACTAATGCAATTTCCTGTAGTTTAAGTAAATTTAATGTAATATAACAGCCTTCTCCCGATAAATCACTTAACACCAAATGTATTAAGAGGTAGTGATTGTGACAAAGAACTTATTAGCTATTTGCTCCATTTTTTGCATATGCAGTAATCAATTGTATATATATTTGCCTCCTGTGTGTGCAGGCCAGTTATAAGGGCTGGGAGGGATCCAAGTTAGGTGTCACTTGACTTTGCTTTTATCTGTACTTAGGGTTTTATAGCTGTCAAGATGAAGCACAATGTCTTTGTATCCAGTGAAACAACCTTCTAATTACTTCAAAAATGCAGTTCTTATTTTTTAAAATCCTGTTACATTTTATGAATTTCACTTATGAAGACTGTAATACAAAACATTTTTGTACTACTTAATTTATGATGGGCACTTTTGGATGTAGAGCACCCAAATGTTTATTATGAAAAGGGCAAATTTAAGTGAAACAGTTAAACCTCTTACATAACAAGTTTGTATAAATTCCCTTAAAGTCTTCAGTACTGTTTGCTAAGTTTAGTCACTACAAGACTTTGTCAGCAGTATGTGTTTGTAGCATATAATATTGAAAATGCAGTAAATGAGATGGCCTTCCAAGCATTATGAAGGTAGGAAATCAGAACCTAAACTTGCTGCCCTTCATGACAAGGCTCCACTCAGCTTCAACATGTATTCAAGTGGGCATTTGTAAGGTACTTTGCACTCTCCCTTTAAGGTCAAGAAAGTCTAATGTGTTATATATTTAACTTCCTTTTTGAATAAACAGTTGTTTTAGTAATTAAATGGCAAAAGTCCTGATTAAAACATTTGACAGTTGGAGTTCAGTTGTTTTGTTATTACATTTTTGTAGCATCTACTAGCAGTGTTTTATGCCTGAGTAATTAAGTATGTAAATGAATAGATTGTTTTTCTAATATATATTACAGAATGGTTGAGCCTCAGATAACATAAAAGTTTTCACACATCTATTTCAGTTGAAATAGGACAGAAACAGAAATAATATCAATCCTAGATGCATGCAAATTCTTAGGACTGGGTACTTTATAACCTGCTTAATAAAATACTTAATAAACTTTCACACTAACTGTTTTTTGTTGTGCTTTTTACATGAACTTCATGTCTGCCTCAGCATGAACAGAAGGAGGAACCCAGCCGAGTGAAACTTCCAAAAAAAGCAGCCATCTTGGAAAAAAGATTAGTAAAAAAGGGAGTGGTAACAATGCTTGGATTTGGTTTCTTCTTCCTTGTAATTAAATTAGTGGTAAAGAAACCCCAGATTTAAGTTTCATGCTATTTCTCATCATATCTGTAGAATTTGTATCCAGTATGTACTTTGATCTAGATATAAAGTTACTAAAAATTAAAAGTCTTACTTCAGGTTAACTTAGGTTTCTATTTTGAAAATTATTTTTGGTATAGAATGTAGGTCTAAAATGTTGTCAAAGCTGCTTTTCTTTTTTTACTTAAAGCTATGACTATTGCTTATTAATTACTAGTTTCATTTTTTTACCTTTGGCTGTTCAGAGGTGAACATAAGCAAATTATTCTGATTATATCACATGTTTGTATTTAAAATTATAATGCAGATGTGTTTTGGGATTTGGGAGAGTTTGAAATATTTTAAGTATCACATTCAATTTTAGGTTGATAAAGATCTTTTCTCTTGCAGAGATACACTTTTTTTTCTTTTCACAATTGCAACTTTTTATATGTTGCCTAAAAAGTCATTTCCCACTGAACTATGATACTCAAATTATGCCTGAAATCTGTTTCCTTAGGGATACTCACTTCTCTTAAGAGTTTCATCACATCTATTAAAAGGATTATAGCATTCCTTTGCTGTAAGAATGCAGGCAACTTACAAGGCATAGCATCATGTTTTTTCTTGGTCTGGTCTTTCACTACAAATTTTTTCTTAATATTTTGTCCACTTAAAAAGGTGTTTGTAATCCCACAGTGAAGCATTAATAACTCTTTTTGATATGCTTACCAAACCAGCTATGTTGGAAAAAAGGGAATTGGTGTAAGTGAATTCAAATCAGTTATGTTTTTGCAGGCTTCAGTAAACATCTGTAAAAATGCTGAATTTTTCGGAAGGGACATTCTTGTATCAAAATGAAGCAAAAGTAGTCTTAAAAAACATAACCCTGAATGGGTGTGTTACACTTTAGGTCTCTCAGTTTTCAGAAATGTTTTGTGGAGTCTTAATCTTTGGTATTCCCTTGTGAAAATAGTAAGGAGAAAATAAAAACTTGAGTGCTATTCCAATTGCTGTTATTGCTGTTCTCTGTTTTTTCTTTTAGAGAACTTCATTGGGTGTTAGTATGTTTCCTTGTTACTGCAGTTTTTACTTCCTTTCCTCCCAGGTTTCTCCTCCAATGCGAGGAAAATCCTACACAATGATAAAGCTAGAGGCAAAAAGAGTGTAAGTTAGGATTTTTTTTCTGTTCTGCTCTCAATTTTGGGTTAGAGGGGATAGCTGTATTCACTACCACCATGTACCAGCAGAAGTGGAAGTGAAGATACTATCAGTCTGAACAAAGCATAGAAAAGGAAATGTTTAAAAAGTAGTCCTGTTTCTTCATATTACTTAGAATTAATCCTAAACTAACAAGACTAACATTGCGAAAGGAAGACCCTTTTATATACAGACAACTCCTTCTCTAATTAGCTCAAAGTTCAAAAGCAGTTGTCTAGTGATAGAATGGCTGACAGGTATTACTAGAACTTTGAAAGCTAATGTCTTTTGGATGTTTCTGTGTTGGATGAAGGTGCTAGGGTTTGGGGGGGGTTGGTAGTGGAGGGGGAGTAGGCAGGCATGTTGCTGTCTGTTTCCAACATGCACTTTTATATTAGCTAAGTGGAATTATTTCAACCACTAGTAAGATTTCTGTGATACTGCCCTTGAAAAGATTCTGCTACTTAGCCCTTACTTCTCCATTTCAGTGACAATTTGCATTAACAAAGGCAGTTCAAAGGACACTAAAGGTAGCTTTCATTTCAGGAGCTGTTTCCTCCACTAGTAGTGCTTGACATTTGAGACAGTAAAAATTTGAAACTTTTTTTTCCCAAGAATTTGAAGAAAAGAGCTGGTCATATTGAGGTCTTTTAAGCTAAACTTGGTCTTGCCATTGAACAGAAAAACTGCTCCAGAAATGTGTTATCAGTGTTTAACTAAATTATTATGCCTTTGGTGTAAAATACTTACGTGGGAAAAAATAATGCATGATAGTTGCTGATAATTTTTTTCTAGTTTGAGAGTTACAATAAAATATTCTTTCCAGAAATGAGTCAAAGGTCTGAATTCTAGGAGATGACCTCCAAAACACATTTGGAAGAAGCTGGTGCTTTTAAATTATCTTACAGGTCACCTGTTTCAGATGCTTACAGCCACGATTGCAAACACACTTGTAAACATCATAAACATAGGCTTTGTGCCAGCAGCTTCCTTGGCATTGTGCACGGTTCAGCAACAGTGTTCAAAACAACATAAAACACTCACAGTAAGCAAGGCTCTTGCAGTAATCGCTTTAAGTTGTATTTGTTAATTGATAGATTAAGAACTGTGTTGTGTGAGGAGGACATGTTAAGAGACAAATGAACAAAGATTTTTTTTAACCTACCATATCATAAAAAAAGAATAACATTTTATTTACCTCCTTGGATTCCAAACTCAGGCTTAAACAATGAGTTTCAAGATCCTTTATTCACTTTCATGTTGTTGCAGTGCCTCTTTCAAATTCTCTCACAAGGTATCACATTATGGTGGTGATAGGGCAGGAAGCAAAGAAAAAGATTCCTTCAACATTCTGGCCCCTGAGCTACACTGTCAAAATTCTCACCCCCACTAGCACTAAAGGAGCCTTCAGCTGAAAACCTCCCTGCTGAGAGCCCTCCTTCTGTAAGTCATCAAATTGAAGTCATTATCCCCGAACAGTAAGAATACAATGATTTGCACATCTATGAGGGGATTGGAGGAGAATGCTAAAGAGCTTTGCATGTATTAAGCAGGTAAGCCGTGCAGTCCAGCTAGTATTGTTCTCCTCTTACAGTAGTGCAAATTGAGGTGTGGAGGATTGAGTGAATTGGACCTGGGGCCAAATCCTACACCTAGTTGCTTAAAGATGCGGTGAGGTTCCTACTTGCAATGCCATTGGATACCTAACTTGTCTTGATAGGGATGACTATTCATACAGTGGCCCTCGCTGGATCTTTAAACTGTTATGTAAAATTAGGGCCTTGGGTGATGCTGTGGAGATCTGAAAGAACCTAAAGAATTTTTTTTTCTAATTTTCCTGTCCGAGACACACTGCAGTTTGTGTGTGTTATGTCTCTCTTCCTGTGCTTTGGGATTTGCTGCGCTCTTTAAATTGTGGAGTATCTGACATATCACAAGGTATTGTCCAGTTATTCCTGTTGGCTACCAATTGAGAGTAATAAAGAGTAGTTTAGGGTATGTGTATTCTTAAATTGAGAAAGAGTGACTTCTTTTCATTACATTCGCTATTGACTTAAGCACGTGTTTTGGTTTTTTTCTCTTTTATTTCATCCAAGTGCCTTGTTGAGGACAGGAATTAAAATGTGCAGTTTATTCTGTTTCCTCTTGTCATCTTTTAACCCCTTCACATGTTCTCGAAAGCTGTCACATGCTCATGTGAGTAGGTATTTGCTGGCATTTGCTTTCTTTGTTTCAGCAGTTCTGCAAAAGCTTTCCCAAATAGAGCTGCTGTGTTACTAGTGCAGTACTACGAATGTTGCTTTAGGTCTCTTTGTACAGATAAAAAGCCTTAAAAGTCTAATAGGTATCATAACTGCAGGCTTCTGCTTTTAAAGACATGTACTGTCATTTCTTTGTTCTGGAGGTGTGAGGGAAGTGTATATTTGAAAATTTACATTTATCTATTCCAAAAATAGGAATTTCCAGGTAATAGGGCTCTGATTTGATAAGCAGGGAGATATGAAAAGGGGTATTACTGACAAAATGAATTATGTGATGTGTAGTCTTAACAGCTTTAATAGCTGTTAAATTACTTTGAGTTTTTATCCCAGTTCAAATGGTATAGTTTCATGCAATATAGAGCCATAGTCCCTGGAAGTGGGACTTACAGGGATCCCTCTGTGTAAGGATTTTCAGTTCTTTTAAGCTGTGCTACTGGTGGTGATAGATGTGGGAAGATGTATTTTACTTAAGGGTTTGGTAGGGTTTTTTCATACTCATTTTTCTCAGATGAACCTTCCATGCCTTCAGCTTTTCTGAAAACATTCTTTATTTGAGTGTGGAAATACAGGTTTAGCTACATTATTTTCACTATTGTATTGAAAAACATCAGCTGGATTTCATAAGGTATGCAGAGAATTGGGCTGTCAGTGTTCTGGCTACTCCACTGTCATCTGTATTGCACATGGCATGATTTCTTAATTGGAGGAGAAACTATGTGCACGTAATACTTGTAAAAGGCACTTTACAGCTTTCTAGATCCAGTCTGTTCTTGAAGCAGGGGAGGCTGGCAGGCTCTCCAAGGCTGCATCAGGAACTAGCACACCTTCTCATGAGAGACAGTCCTCCACGACCTTCTCCAACATGAGTCCTTCCCACAGGCTGCAGTTCTTCAGAAACTGCTCCAGCATGGGTCTCCCACAGGGTCACAAGTCCTGCCAGGAGCTTTCTCTGGCATCATTCAAGTAATCCACCTGCTCTGGTGCAGAGTCCTCCATGGGATGCAGGTGTATCTGTGCTCCACCATGGACCTTCATGGACTGCAGTGGCACAGCTGCCTCGGCATGGTCTGAATGGGAATCTCTGCTCTGACACCCAGAACACCTCCTCCCCCTTGTTCTTCACTGACATTGGTGTCTGCACAGCTGTTCCTCTCATGTAGTCTGACTCCTTCTTCGTCTGCAATTGCTGTTGCACGAAGGTTTTTTTCCCCATTATTAAATAGTTATCCCGGAGGTGCTACCACCATCACTGATGGGCTTGGCTATGGTCAGTGGCAGGTTGGTCTTGGAGCCAGCTGGTATTGGCTCTGTCAGACCTATGGGAAGTTTCTGGCAGCTTCTTACAGAAGCCACCCCTGTAGCCCCACCCTGCTACCTAAACCTAGTCATGCAAACGCAGTATGGTCTCCCAGTCCCTGTTCCAACCTTTCCTGTTCTGTCATTGTGTATAATGAGAATCGTTCATAGAAATAATGGATTCAAGGTGAATTTGTGTAGGACCAGCAGAAAAGAGGGCTTGGAGAAGGAATCTGAACACCAATAAAGCTGGAATGCAGATGTGGCAAATGGCTTGTGGAGAAGAAGACACCATTGATGAGCTGCTGGTGCAGTTGATACAGGTAAAGGAGCTCCAGTTAGTACAGAAGGGTATCTCAGAAATTCTAACAGGTCAGGTTTTTACTGCAAGCCTGAGAAGGCTGGGAGCCTCTTCTTGCAGGTGTCTAAAATGCTGCTGGAATTTGCTGTCTTCTCATTGGCATTTCCCTTTTTCTGCCCTGCTAATTGATCCAAGGTGTATTGTAAACTTAAGAAATCTTAAGTTGGCCAGAGCCTAAAAATTAGAGTGTTTTTACACACTGTTAATACTTTATCAAATAGATGTTGAGTGCCATCTGTTGCTTTTAGGATCTGCTGGAGTTAGTAACAGGAGCTGTAGTTCCCTCTGGGCAAGTAGTACTCCTGGAGAAAGCATTAATGTGCTCCAAGCTTCAATTGCTCTTACAGCAAGTCTTTGCAGTCAAAAGCTTTTGACATAGGGATGTGTGGGTAGGTATTGATTTCTGGGAGTTGTTTGGGTTTATTTCTTTAAATTGGTAAGTGGGTGAGTGTTAACACCTCAAAAGTTGATATAATTCTACCTTTTCCATTTTCTTTTGGAAACAGAATGTGCTTGCACGTGGTTCTGTGTCTGTGCTCTTGAGAAGTTATACCAAGAAGCAGAGGAGCCTAATGTCTCCTCTGCACACAGCCATGCCTCTATGTTCCCTGAAGAACAGCTAGCAAAGGGTGCTTCCTATCTTGCTTTTCCCGGATTTTCATAACTAAAGGTATCTTTTAGGAACAAGAGCTGTGCAGTCCCCAACTCTCTTTGCAACCTTTGGCGTTGCCTTTTTTTCAGCCAGCGAGAGCAGTCTCGGAACTCGGGCATCTCCAACTTGATAATGATGGTTCGTTGTTTGAAATGTTCGTTACCCTGCGTTTGCCTTACAGGGAAAACACGAAGTGAAAAAGTTGCCAAATCCCTTGTTCTTGAGTTCGCTTCCAGCCCCGCCCGTCTCGCCTCGCCTCGCTCCCGGGCAGGGGCTGCCGGTGGCCGCTCGGGGATCGGGAAGGCCGCGGTGACAGCGGGTCCCC
Organism: Grallaria varia; assembly: GCA_013396735.1. Taxonomy (NCBI): domain Eukaryota; kingdom Metazoa; phylum Chordata; class Aves; order Passeriformes; family Formicariidae; genus Grallaria; species Grallaria varia. Next base: position 164,569 of record VWZG01005220.1, read on the forward strand.
CCGGCCCGGCCTCCACGCGCTGCCGGGGAGGAAGGCTCGGAGCCCGTCGGAGCCCGTCGGTCTTCCTTTGTCCCCGCGCTGCGCAGGTGGGCAGGGAGGTGCGGGGCGGAGCCGGGCTGGTGCCTGCGGGGAAACCAGCCCGGCTGTGCGGGGATGGCGCGCGGGGAGGCGGCCCGAGTGTCGCACCCCACGCCACCGGAGCGGCTCTGGCTCTCTGGTCCTCCCCTTGTGCCCTCGCAGCGCGCTGCTGTCCCGTTCCGTGCTCGCCGTCGCGGGCGCTCCTACCGACCCTCAAGTGCCGTCGTGCCAAAGCCCGAGGGGGGCCAAGGGCTGCCGCTCTGTGACAGCCGCCCGGGGCCACCGCCCGCTCCGCAGCAGGTCCCGTAGCATCTGCTGGCGGGTTTGAACTCGCTGTCTGCTCGGAGGGTTATTGGAAAGCTACTGGCTCCTCGGGATTCCTTGCCTAATCAGAGGTGTTACCTCCTCCTCTTCCCCCAGTGTCTCTTGACATCATTTCATCCATCAGACTTTCAGAGGAAAAAAACCACCAACCAAAGCAGAACCCACCCAGTCCGAGAGCAGCCCACACCAGCCCCTCAGTGTTGCCGTGGCTGCAGGGAAGAGCTAGATCGGGGCAAAGATGCAGGATGGAAGAGGCGCTGAACTCCATGTCCTGAAGGATTTGGTGCGGGGCGAGCCGAGAGGAATTCAGAGCGATGCACCGACCGGCATCCCCCGTGCCCCGGGAGGGGATCAGTAAGCCCCGCGGCCGCCCGTGGCCATGCGAAGGCGCTTGACCCCCGGGACAGAAGTAGCCCTCAAGGTGCGTTTGCCCTTGCTCGTCATTGTTGCTCCATGGGATTTCTTCTGCCCGCCGTGACTGACCTGATGAATACCGAAGCGTTTCTAATATGACCTTTCTCCCTGGGATTTGGTGGTCTCTTCCCTTGGTGTTGATCTGGGCGACCCCACCAGTCACCTCCTCATGGTGGTAAGCTGTGCAATTCCAGGAATTTTTATTTGCTCTTGGGGAAGGTGGGGTCGGATTAATTGTGAATTAGAGGAAGGGGGGGGAAGCCTCTCCCTCTCAGGCTCGCACAAGCGGAGCTCGCTGCTGCCAGCTTCTCCGGCCCAGAAAGTCCGGCCTTAATGCGAGCGGGATTAGACGGTGCCGGGATCTCCTTCCGCACCCCGTCCCCGCTCCCCGACCTCCTCCTCTCCATAAGCGACGCAGCGGGGGCTGCGCGGGGCTTTGGACAGGGCTGCGGGTGCGGGGGGACCCGGCGGGGCAGCGGGCACCGCCCGTGGTGGGAGCGGGAGGAGGGCAGGGAGGGGAGCGGGGAACACGCCCGAGGGGCGCGGGTGAAGCGCTGCTCCTGGCAGCCAGCCCTCCGCGCCCCGGCGGCGCTGGGAATTGGCTACAGCAGCGTTATTTTTTTATTATTAATTTTTTTTCCTTCTTCCTCGCCCTCCCCAGCCCCTCCCTCCTTCGCAGTTTCTCCTCGCTGAACTGGGAACTGCAAGGGCACAGGGCTGAGAGCCCTGCGGGCAGCGTAGGGTCCAGCCCCAAGAGATAGCTGATAGCGTCGTGGGGTGTGCCGGGCAGGTCACTGCAAAACGGGTTAGGATGGAAAAATAAACCTGCCCCTCGAACTGGGGAGCCCAGCCATGCCCAGGCTGAAAAGTTTGGGTGTAGGAAAGGAGTTAAACCCCTTCTTGTAAACCTGGGGAACACATTTAACCTTGACACCGGCTGACGCGGGATCAAAGCGTGATTTATCAGACTGAACATGTTTCAATAAAATGACTGTATGTGTCCTTAGCCGTATAAATGTTATTTATTGCGATGGCTTTTTGTCATGGTGTCTTCTAACTGCCACTTAAATATATATATTTTTGGAAGTCACGGCTTTAACGATTTTATGGTCGTATAAAATAATGAAAATACAAGAAAAGGACATTTTCTTCTGTTTGATCCCTTCAAAAGACACCTACAGAAGTTTGGGTTTTATGAAAGGTACCTTTCGAAACGTTTCAGGACTAATAGAGACCATCTGGATACAGATGATGTAATTTAATTTTTGCCAAAGTTTTTTTTTTTTTAAAGTACTGCACGGAGCTGCAATAGCGGGGCTTGGGATTCTCCCGAATGCTTCACGTTATTAAAAAACACAGCATCGGTGACTAATAGCAAAGGATTCCCACCAAAAAGGCAGAGGTAGCTGCAGCTCAGGACCCGCCGGGGGAAGGCTCTGGGGAGCTGAGGACCCTCCTTCCCCTAGAGTCGGTGCCCGGGGGTCGCCGCGGCCCCCAGTGCTGCCCTGCCCCTTCCCTCCCGCAGGTACATGGGCGCCGTGGGCTCCTCGCGGGTGATGTGCGACAACGTGCCGGGGCTGGTGAGCCGGCAGCGCCAGCTGTGCCGGCGGCACCCCGAGGCGATGCTCTCCATCGGCCGCGGCGTGGCCGCCTGGACAGCCGAGTGCCAGCACCAGTTCCGCCGGCACCGCTGGGACTGCAACGCCCTGGAGCGGGGGCAGCGCCTCCTCGGCCGCGTCCTGCTGCGCAGTGAGTGCCGCGGGCTCAGCGGGGCTCGGGGGGTCGGCCTGGGGACGCCAGGGTTCCACACACGGTACCTGCGTTTTCGAGGAGGGCTGTGGTCGGGAACAACGGGAAGAGGTGGCCATCCTCCTGTTATCCTCGTTCTTAGCAGGGGTGAAGTTTCGCTTTACATTTCAGGAGGAAGGGAAAGGGAAATGCCGGGTTATTCGAGGGTATCACGCTCAGAAGGACGGCATGTGCATTGCCTAAAGACCGGCACCAAATCAGAAGGACAAGGCGGGAGGGTGTTTGCATGTTACAGGCTGGCTCTGCAGTTCCCAGCTTCTCTTTTCTCTTTTTCTTTTTTCTTCCTTTTTTTTTTTTTGGTGCATAATGGACCCCAAACCCCTAAATTAGGACTACAGGGAAACCGAGGAGCCAGAAAAAGGAAACAGGACCAGAGGACTTTCCATCACAGCCCAGTCTCAGGATACCAATACTCGGGGTGGGTTGGGCTGGAAGGGGCAGCTCAGGTCCAAACAGGAGCCCAGTGCGTTGGGATGGCAGAGGACAAGCCTTTCTGCAGGCCAGTTCCCCCTGGAGCATTTTGTCGGGAAAGCGCAGCAGCAGGATCCAGTCCCTCCAGGGCTGTGGGGTCTGCGCCCAGCAGTGTCCTGCTGGCTTGCCGTCCTCTGTGGAGGGTGTGACAGTCAGTCCCTCAGGTCAGGCTTGGGGGACAGAGAAGCAGGGGACACACATCTGATGGGGTGAGCCAGGCTTGTGCAGATCCCAAGTACTGAGGACTACAGTGTGCTTCCCACCCTGAGGAAGGATGGTTAAGCAGGGTGGTGGTGTCTGTTGGGCTGAGGCATCTAGTGAGTCTTCAAACCCCCTACGTGGTCCTTTTGACTCAAACAAATGGCAAAGATCTGTTACTGTGACAAAATGTCCTTACCTGAGTGATAGATGAGCTGAGATTCTTAGAAACTGTGGCTGTTTTCACCAAATGCCACACCTGGGTGTGCAGCTGGTGGGGCTGACCCTGCACTGGCACTTGAGTCCCTGGGATGTCCCCAGCACCGCTTGAGACAGTCTCCAGGCTGTGAGAAGCGTGGTGTCAGCAAGAAGGGGAAGAGGAAGGTACCCTGGGGCCATTGCCTGCTGGTGGGGATGGAGGGGAGTATGGGAGTCACTGGGCATGCTGGTCCAAGCAGTGGGATCTCATCCATGGATCATCATGTGGTGCCAGGTTTGGCTGCTGGTAAGCAGTTGTTTCCTGTAATCAGCTTCATGTTCCCTTAGCAATTACTCGTGAGTAACCAGTAACGTCACCCACAGGCTGAAGTTTTCGATGAGGTTTGTCTGTTATTCAGGAAAACATGTCTGGCAGAACATGGTCTAATTCTGATGAGGCGATTAAAAAAAAAGAAAAAGTAAAAATGCAGTTTTTCTGAAAGGGAAGTTTTCACTGTTGGCTCACGTGAGACTCAGACTTCTGAGCTCTGTGCTAAGCTTGATCAGGCTGGGAGTACCACAGAAATGTAGCTTGGTAGTCCTCTAATAAAATTAAATGGTTTTGATTAGTTCAACAAACTCCAGTGAAACATTTCTCCTCCAACAATATCAAGTGTTTCTTTTAAATTAACACTTTACAAAGTTTTGATATTTCTGAATAAGTTTTCTGAGAAATAAGTCTTCAAAAGAGTGTAATCTGTAGCAAGCCCCAGTGTCTTCTGCCTGATTTTGAAGTCAGTCGAGGGAAGGCATGGTTTGTCCAGTCCTTTTGTAAGCTTTTAGTTACCATTTGCTGAAGGTTGGACGGGACATGGAAGTTCAGGGCCCATTCCAATTTGAAACATCTAGATGCCACTGGAATCAAAATACTAAATAAGTTACATGGTGTGATGTTGCACCTACAATAAAATCACAGATAACATTTATCTTTGGACTTACAAGTCTTTCAACCAGGTCTCTCTCACTGCTAGTGGTCTTAGATACTACACAAAAATCTACTTCTCGCTCTATGCTAGAAAACTTTAAAAGTAGGAAAATATTTAATTACCATAAATATATTTGAGCCAGTATCATATAGCTTTGTATTGTGAAGTACTACACCTTAAAATAAAAACCATTATTACATTGAAATATGTACCTAATAGCCTATGAGGAGGCATAGTCTAGAAATTCAGATAATATTTGGTATAATAAAGTATCTTGGTTAGGAGAAGGGAAAGCTGCCAAAGCAGCTGGCATGAAGACGTCACAGCTGCCAGGCCAAATCCTCCTGCCTCAAGCATGACACAAGCAGTGCCATTGATTTAATGGAACTTGTTTGTGTCAATTATGGTTACTGGCTTGGGTCTGGGCAGAAAACCTAATTTTAACTTATTTTCAGGAAATAACACCCAAGTTTTCTCCCTACCACCTTTTAAGCAAGAAAGTCTATTCTGAGTGCTTTGGGAGAGAAAAATCTAGTTTCAAGTGTTACTTGCAGTGTTTTGCAATGTACATGTTGTTTTAGTGTCCCTGTTTAATAATTTCTTAAACTTATCTCTCAAATAGCACTTCATATATTTTTATAAATTGATGAAACGTGATAGGAATACCAGCTGTCCTGTTCAGATATGTGTACAGAATAACTGATCCATGAAAGTATATTAATCAATATCAGAAGCAAATGTTTAATATTTTCCAACTCTTACACCATTTTGATGAGCTTTTACCAGGGAGGGGTCCAAATTTAAGCCATGACTAATTCTGGCTCCAGGGAATGTGTATGTGTGTGAGTTCAGTCTAGTTTTATCTTTTGCTCTGCAGAAAAGTCCAGGCTCACTGTCTGGATTTAGGAGAGCCACTCAAACTAGCTTGCCCAGTGATTTTTAAAGTGGCTTTTTTTTGTTCCAGGTAGTCGGGAATCTGCTTTTGTGCATGCCATCTCCTCCGCTGGAGTTGTTTTTGCCATCACCAGGGCATGTAGCCAAGGGGAACTGAAATCCTGCTCCTGTGATCCCAAGAAGAAAGGCCCTGCCAAGGACAGCAAGGGACATTTTGACTGGGGTGGCTGCAGTGATAACATTGACTATGGCATTAAATTTGCCAGAGCCTTTGTAGATGCCAAAGAACGGAAGGGAAAAGATGCAAGGGCGCTGATGAACCTTCACAACAACAGAGCTGGAAGGAAGGTGGGTGTCCATCCAACAGATGCCTAGAGATGTTCTTGGAGAACTCTCATGTGTCTGCAGCAGGTAATAGTTGGCCCTTGCTGTCTGGTCTCCGCAGTTAGGAAGAAATATGGGATGAGCAGGAGCCTGAGCTGCCATTTCTATCTCCCTTGGAGATTCAGTGTGACAGAGATCTTCAAACAGGCTGAATTCACCTGATTAATAATGCTTCTGTTGGAGTCAGTTCAGTGGCCCCTTGTGTGGGAGGTTAAGCAGGAGTCCAAGTCATTGCAAGATCAGTTTGGATGGAGGTTTCACTTTGAGTCTTAATTCTTATATAAGGAGGAGTTTTGCTTTTGGTTAATAAAGAATAGAAATTCCTAAGAGAGGTTGAAGACCACAGTGAAGAACAGGCTTGACTCTCAGAGAGCAAATTCAAAAGAACACTGGAGGAAAAAATCCAGTCTGTTCCTGTGTGTATGTGGTAAACCTAATCACAAAGTGAGCAGAGATAAAATGTAATTGCTTTATTTTGAAGAAAATACATCCAAAATACATGTTCCTCCAAAAGGTGTTGGCCTTTGGCCATGACCTGCTCTAAACAAACCCCTTTTCTAAGCGCTGTGTGAAAATACCACTCCTGAATTTCAACAGAAAGAGTCTACTTTTGCATTGTAGGTGAATAGAAAGAGTAGTTGCCAGGTGTATTGCCCACTACTGGTGCAAGGGCTGAGGTATTTGTGCACTAATATTTTGTCATGGTAGCTATAAACAGTAAGAATAGTGCATGAAACTGGAATATGCTGTTTCATTATTTAAAACATACTCAAAATTTCTGCTTCCATGAAATCTGAAATAATACAGAAAAAATGTTTTATTGTGCTAGACCAAGCACTTCTGAAATGATTTATAGAGGCTTCTTGTTTCTTAGCTTTGCTTTTCCTTAAGGTGTATTCAGTAGGAAGTAAATTGTTCATATTCTGATCTTTTTGTGTTAAAAAGTTCCCCTGATATAAACTGTACAATTATTTTATATTAGGTAACCATTATTGAAAGAAATTATCTAATTTTAATGACTGGTACTGCAAATAGATGATTTTTCTGATAAATACCTGTCCTTCAGAATCTTTCCTCCCCCTTTTTATTGCCAGCAGGTATAATTAATATGTAATATAGAAAGATGAGGCTATTCGGATCAGTGATAGACACGTGCAATACTGTGGCCGTGTTTATGTTACTTTCCAAAAGAGGCTGCAGTCTACAACAGAAGCAAAGATTTTTTAGGGGCAAGGAAGTTCCATGATGGGAAGTACTGTCTGTAATAGTTGAGCAAGTTGACTTGTTAAGTTTGTTAGCAAGTTAATTTAGTAAGTTTTAAACCATACCTCTTCCAAATAACAAAGCCGTTCTGGTAAGCAGGTAGATTTTTAGAAAAAAATCAAGGTATTTTAATAAATATATTCAATTAAAAATAATAAACATGTTCTCACATGCTCTAGGATCTGCTTTGGGGACAGGGATGCTGTTTTGTATCCACAGTGCAATAGTGTAGCTTCTGCTTTGCAAGGATCTCACCACCTCAGCTGCCCAGAAGCCTGGCATTTGAACCTGTGTAAAACCATCTGCACCCTTACCTTTTTCTTGGCCCTCCCCAGGGGTTGTTGATAAGTTTCTTTTAAAACTAGACTATTCCAACCATATTAATTAAGTAGAATAAATATTTCCATATGAATAATAGAACATAATATGCTGTGTATCAGTGTAGGAACATCACTGACAAAAAAAATAGTCCTGCATTCCTATGTGTTTCTTCCACTATCCCAGCAAGTTGTTTTAAGCAAACAAATAGTTAAACTGATTTCTGCTCAGATAATTAAAACCAAGCATCTGCTTAAATCCCACATTTGTGATAGTACCATTGGCAATGAAGTGGGGCTGTGAGAATGTCAGTGACTTCTTTAAAGTAGTCATATTATTTACAAGTTGGAAAGAAAATTAAAAGTACTTTGGCTTTATAATACATTCTCACTTTATTACTAAGTGCTTGACTGAAAAATGCTTCCCCACTGTGCATCAATCTCAGTTCTAATCATGGAGCTTTCCCCTCCCTTACCTTCCTCCCATGATGCCATCTCTCTTGTACAAACTCTAAAATGTTCATATTTCATGAACTCTTAAGGCATAATATTTTTAGATCAAATATCCATATTTTCAGAATTAAAACTGAATTATTTATTGCCTATGATCCCATCTGTTGTCCTCCAACATCATACAGATAGCTTAAATGTTTGCGATGAAGCTGACATGGCTTTAATTCTATCCAGATGTTAAATTAATTATGAAGGTGATTTCTCCAGTGCAAGCTAATGAAGGTCTCATTCTAAAATGTTTGTTAAAAGGTTTATAAGCATTTTAAGTATACTGTATTTTAAAATTTTGCTGATGCCTAGCCCAGGTTTGATGCTTTGCACAGTTTCAGTACAATTGTTTAAATATGAAATGCCTATTCATTTCTGGGCAATATTTGAAACACTGTTAGGAGCAAAGGGCAACTTAATGACGGTGAGCTAGAAGGAGTCAGCATGGCGATGCTGCGGCTGGAACGATGGGGAAAGGGAGTCCCTTCCCCTCCCAAGGGGTTGAATGGTTCTGTCCATGTCCCAGATTGTTTCCTCCTGTCCAGTCTGTGTCCTAGCGCTCTGGACCACCTAGATCCTCGGAATGACTGGCAGGAGCGGGAAGGTAAGCCGGAGGATTGTGTGCACGGTTGAGTCAAGCACCCAGAGCAGACCAGCCACGTGGGGATGACTTGATGCTACCAGTGGGTGTCACTACAGACCATAACTTGGAGACCCATCGCAGGCCTGGCATTACAGGGTGGATGGAAAAGGACTGAGAAGGGATCAATTACAGTTTGTTTTACCTGTGTATATTTTACTGCCTTTCTGAACAGGCCGTGAAGCGGTTTTTGAAACAGGAGTGCAAATGTCACGGTGTGAGTGGATCGTGCACTCTAAGGACCTGCTGGCTGGCCATGGCAGACTTTAGGAAAACAGGAGATTACCTGTGGAAGAAATATAATGGAGCGATTCAGGTGGTCATGAATCAAGATGGCACTGGTTTCACTGTGGCTAATAAGAAATTTAAGAAGCCAACTAAGAATGACCTGGTATACTTTGAAAGCTCTCCAGACTACTGTATCAGGGACAGGGATGTAGGTAAGCCTCTATCATTACACATGAATGGTTTTTATTTCAGACATTTGTAATTCAAAGATGAAAAACAGTCATTATTGTTGAGAGTGTGTGTGTGTATATATATATCCATGCATGTAACCAGCTGGAAACAAGCAGGAAGATGTTTTGGAAGGGCAGCTCTGTATGAGAACTTCAGTGCCTCTAGATGTACAACAGTCAGTTGTTCTAATATAGTTCAGCAGATTCTGACAGATGCTATGGAGCCCTGGAGATGCTGTAAGGCAGAAGCTGCTTTCAGCCACTTTCAGTATGAGTTATGCTCTGGAGGCAGGTCCATACTGTGCAGAGCCACACACACACACTTATGTCACACAGCTCACTTCAGAGCTGCCCCTAGTCCTGTGATGTCCCTGTGGTACTACTTCCTGTCACACTGCTCCTCTTCCATATTGTTATGCTACTGCTATTGCCATCCTTTACCTGCGCATTCCCCAGAGCTCATTGTGACCGTGTCCCCCCTGGCTGTAGACACATCTCTGCCCATGTGGGTGGTACAGCTGCTTGCTGCCAACCCAGCCGTGCTTGCACCAGCCACGGCAGCTGTGGGTAACGTGAAGCGAGGCAGCTGGAGGACATGCAGGTGGATGAAATGATAGAGGTTGGTGGGGTACCACGCTGAGTGACACAGTGGTTTATTCCTCTTTACGAGACAGCGTTGGCTCTGTTCGTGGCAACCACTGCATTTTCTGAAGAATGTGCCAGCCCCAGTGCGAAGAGACAAAGTTCTAGGGCTGCCATTAACACTGAATTTTTTTGCTTTCAGAGATTCAGGAGAGGCACATTTAGCAGTGTTACAGGATTCAAAGCATTGCCAAGCATCAGGAATCTTGCTAACAGTTCTTGACCCATGTATAGTATTTCCTGATGTGGCGATTAAAAACTAGCAACTGGAAAATCAGAAATTTGGAAAAGAGAGCTAGACTGAGTAATGTATGAGAGATGTTGTGGAACTAATTAATATGTTGTATAAGGGACCAGGTTGCACCCCATATGACATATCTGTAAGTATCTGGATAGCAATGCAGCTCAACGTTTTTTGGCACTGCTGCGTATTTACAATCCAAGTTTGCTTGGAATAAACATTGCAAAACCACTGTACTTAAATAAGAACAATATGTGAATTCCTGGTCATGTACTATTGACTTCAATGAACCCATAATTTCATCCAGTATGCTTATGTTGTATAGTGTTTCTGGTTAGTTGAGTAGACAGTGTAATTTTAGATGTTATTTATGGCTTTGGCAGGTGATGTTTATTACCTGCACAAGCACATATTCTTCCTTGAATAGTGGCCAGTACTTCTAATACTTCAATCCAAGTGAATAAATGGGCATATTGTGGCATTGTGCAGAGGCTACCTTTGCAGATTAGGATTTTTCAAAACATTTATTTCTTGAGGTTGTCTCGTTCATTGCAAAACCCGTGACTTCTTTTCTTCTGGAAGGAGAACCTGTACACAACCCAATTCCATGTCAAAAAGCCGTTTAATAATCACTTTGTACTAAGCCTAATCTCATTTCTCAGTCTGTTATTGTGGAGGAGAGTGGGCATTTTTCACTGCAGTGTATTGCGTGCATTTGTCAGATGATGACAAACCTGCCCAGAGATGGCAAAGTCTGACATGTGCTTTGGCTCAGCTCAAGATAAGGCTGTGGTTGAGGTGGTGTTTCTTTGCTGCCCAGAATTCAGAGAATATGGCTGTTTGGAAGAGCATATTTTTAGCAAACTGCAGTAAACCTTTGATGGGCTGTGAGATGCCCTGCTGCCTGTGTGGAGCAAAGAAAATCACACAAACAAAACCTGATCTGGCTTTGAGAGAGAAGATTTTGGCAGCTAAACACATTTTTTTTAGTTTTTTGATTTGCCCCGTTGAGCACTCCAGAGTGTAAACCCCGTTAAATGACTGCAAATGAAATGAGATTATGGAAATCTGAGTTTGGAAATAGGTGGGGAGCATCAGCTAAGTCTAGTACCACAGCTTATTAGTATGTGTTGGAATACAGTCCTACCTTCCATTCTCCAGGGAATTCAAGCAATTTACTACTTCAGGAAAAAAGTATATCTGGAGGTTGGTCTGTGTTTGGGCACTGTCAACACCAGTGTCGCTGCCTCTGCCTGTGCCTGGGGTTGCCAACCTGGACTATGGTGACCATCTCCTGTGTCCCCAACAGGCAGACAGGGTGCTGTGGCTGTGTTTGAGGACTCTCCACACCTGGTCTCCCTGTGGAAAGCACTGTGGAGAGAGAAGTGTGTGTAGTGTTACAGGCAGCCTCTTGGATTGTGTGTTGGGTGACAAATCACATGCCCAGGGTGACCCGGTTTGGGTCCTTCACAGGATTGGTTTTGTATTAATTTATTCCCCCTGCTGCCCCACGTATGCCATTTGCTGCATTTTTGAGGTGAATGAGGCCAAGTCTAGCCTAGCCTGAGAGTCCTGGTGTTGTGCAAGGTGTTAGTGCTTGAGATATGTAACCTATGGAGGGAAAACACTCCTGATCTATGTAAAAAACTTCTCACTGAGGCTGGCTGCATACAGGTAGTCCCCGTGGCACTTCTTGGCCTGTATCTCCCAATGTGAGCATGCAAAAACGTTGGGTGCAGTCCCAGCCCTGTGCAGGCTGATGGTGGAGCTTGTGATGACTTCCATCCATCAGGGCAGCTTTGAAGGAGTAGCACCATCACCCCAAGAGCCTCTGGGAGCTGAGCGGTCATGAAGGCTCTCAGGGGCTACGGAAATTAGAACAAGACACGTGTTTACTCCACGGAATCTGGATAAGCTGTTTTTATCAATGCATTGCTGTCTCTTCATTGCTGGCCTGGAAAATCCCAGCACCGCCAGACCAGGTTGCCTCCAGTGTGTGCTGCCTGTTCTTTCCAGCCTGTCCATACTGGGTATTGTACATAGGTTCCAGTAGCTTCAGAGCTACTTTTCTGTGAATATTTCTTTTATTTTTTCCCCTCAAAACACTTGTGAGGAAACTATTGTTGGGGATTTCACTGGTTTTGCTTTTTTTTTTTTTAGGTGAAAGTCAAATAATTAATATTTTTGCTTGACACCAAATTTTTAATCAATTGAAATAGAAGAGGAAAGCCCACATTGTAAAGGAATAAATACATTTTAGAGCTTTAAGAATGGGGAAAAATATTTTTCAACTTGGCATATGTTTGGTTAAGAAAACAACTGTGCAAACTAAGGAGAAAAGGTTTGATGTATAGGCTGTAAAGTCAGCAGTATTATAAGCTGTGGATGTTTTGGCAGGCACAATGTTGTGTGTAGGCATGGCAATCCCAACAGTTGAAATGAAAACAAAGAGGTTGCACGAAAACTTTTTACAAGTTAGAACATACTTCTGCCTCTTAAGTGCTGAGGGGGTGTATCACAGGTAGCAGGCAAAGATTAGAAAACTTTGCCTTATTTTGTGCAGTGTCTTCTGCTGTCTTCATTACCCAGGGGCCCGCAGTGGAGCCATAGAGATGCTGAAGAAGCTGTTTAAATTTAAAAAACAAAAGTTAATTTTTGCCTGGAAACTAAACCTTTATATGAGCCTGTTTTCACTTTTTTCACAATCTGTGGATAATTTAGTCTCCTGTCCTAGTGGTATAGTAAATGTTGATGTTGTGTTGTGGGCAGCATCAGATGATACTAGCTTCTGTCTGTCTGTTAGAAGCTGAAATCATTTTGGTTTTGAAGTTGGTGGCAAAACTCCTGTTGAAAGCAGTGCATCCTGTGTGGGTTCTTCTTCACTGCTGTGTGATTTCCCCATATACCTGGAAGTAAGAACTTTGGAGCTGGAAACTAACCCATGCCTCAGCTGAGGAACACAGTCAAACCTTTCCAGGGCAGTTCCTGATGGGCATGGAATCTCCCTTTACCCCTGGCAGCCAAATGGCATGACCCCACTCTCCTTCTGGTTGGGAGGTGTGCTGAGATGGAGAGTGGCTTTGCTTTTCCTCCTCTAGTGCGAATTCCTTATACAGAATGTTAATCATATGAGTCACAACCATTTGTACTTTTATTCTTTTGCCTGAGCAGAGTGGGCAGGACAAGTGCCTACAAAAGTTATTCATTTGTATTTTGCACAGTCTGGGATGTGATGTGTATTGCTGTGGGCTGATACAAACCCCAGAACTTACATTCAGGTGTCCCAGCTGTTTTCTCGGCATCATGAATGGAGGAGAGCATGGTGGCTGGGAAGCAGGACTGGTTTGTTTACTGCCCCAGGCTTCCTGTGGTATGTTGCTCCTCAGCCCTGTCTACACTGGAGACCACAGTAAAGTCTCTCTTTCCCCATTGTGGAGTGATTTGTGAAAAAAAGGATGTGGGAAAGGCCTTTTGGCATCACTGCTGTGCCTGTTGGGCCAGTTACCCCAGTACAGCTGTCCTTGCAGGGAGGGCTGTGTGGCTGAGGGCTTGCTGGCACGGTGTGTGCGTGTGTGGGTCACTGCTTGTGGTACCTCTCCTTCTCCTCCCTGGGCTTTCCTGCAGGGTATCCAGGTGGTAGCACTGGCTGTGGGGGACAGTAGGCTGGGAGTAACTGATGGTTCCCTGGTGCAGCATGCAGCACATCACTGACTTTTACATCAAACTGAGATGCTCCCTCAAATATCAGAGGCTTACTTTAAAGCGCTGTTCAGCCTCCTCCCCAATGGTGCTACACAGAGTGTTGGTCCATGGGCAGCAGCACAAACAGGCTCAGACTGTGAGGAGATTTGGAATTTATCCGGCTGCAGGAGCCTGTCTCTGGCTCCATTCAGCACGTCTTCTCCTCTCTCTGCCTCTTTCCTCTCGGGTGGCTCAGCATGGCTCCCTTGGCTGGCACAGTGTCACCTCTGTGGTTCGGGACTCCTGAGCTAGGGTTGGTGTCTCAGCCTTTGGCAGCAGCCAGTGAGTGGCTCCTGGGGTGGGTGATGGGGGCACCTGCTGAGCCTGGGGGGCTGGTGGCCACACAACACCCTCCTGCTCTGCCTGCAGCGGACCTGAACCAGCCATTTGATAGTGAACCTTTCCAGGTGTATATAACCCAATGAATATGTAAATATTTAAATAAATACAGGAATCTAGGCTGTGGGAGAGAAGGCGGAGATGTGTTTTAGGGATGGAAACACTTCTCTAGGGCAGTAGCTGAAGTCTGTCCTGACTTAGATGCAAAAATTGCAAAATTTCTGCCCCTGTGCCTGAGAGGCTGAACCATGGTCCCATGAAAAACCATAGTCTGAGAAGGTGACTTTGCTCCAGTCCCTGAGACCCCTCACTGCAACACTGACTTGGGGCCAGCCCTGCAATAACGTGAAGGATCCCTGGTGCTGGTAGCAGCAGGGGATGGAGGGACAGTGAAGTCTTGTATGTTATGAACTGCTTTGAGACAGCAGCGTCAGTATATACAACGATAAGTATACCACAGGGGAGAAATAAAGAAAATTAGAATTTATGCACCTTAGATTTTTAATAATTACAAATTAATTACAGCTTAAGTTTCATTAATTAAGATTCACTTGCTATCCTAGCTTATGCAAATTTGAATTACTGTCTATATGTATTTTTTTTCTTTAAGAAGGTAAATTGTTCATGTTTGGTGTGCACCTCTGAGTACACTTTGTAAAATGTTTTCAGTTTTTAATTTAATGACCACAGTCATTACTTAGGGAATAAAATTTTGGCCAAGAAGAGAAGAACGGAACTGTAATTAGGTCTACAGAAAATTTCAGAAGAATGTCAATTTCATGGATATACCTGAATTTGATTTATAATAGCAATACATAAGAAATTAGGTGAAGCAATGAATTTTCATGAAGTTTTCAGATTGGCGGTAATAAGCTTTCAACAGCTGTGGTATTGATCCTAAAATGTACCTTATTATCAGTTTGTGTTAGATGAGCAGCAGCCTCTATGTGGTACAGTCACTGTTCAGGCTAAGACATGTCATCTTACCGAGCCATTTTGTGCCACATGGAGATGGGCAGAGGCATTTCCACTCCAGAGAGTTTCAAGAACATGGTGAGGTGTGGTATGCTTCTTACTTCTCCTTCTGTCCACGGCAGGCTATAATTTGGTTTCTTCTAATCTCTGTCATGAAAGAGAAGAACCCTTGGTGTTACCCAGCAGAGATGAGAGGCACACAGAGCAGCCACTCTTCCCTGCGACCCAAACTGGTGGACATTGGGACTGTGGGTGGACACAGCAGTGCTTTTGCACTCACTTCTGCAAGATTTTATTCCCTGGCAGCACAGTTACTTTGGTCATTGTGTGCCTTGCAGCCACCAAATTTTGTGGTCTCCTTTTCTCAGCCCTCCCCTACCTAGCGAGAGCTCCCCAGCAAAGCTGATGAGATCCTCCTGGGCATCCCATTTCACACAGCCCTGTGGGACTGGGCACAGCGGGCAGGAGGAGGCTGCACAGCTGCCTCAGGGAGGGTGTCTGCCCTCTGGAGAGGAAGAAAGTGCTAGGGAAAGGTGAAGCAAAGCATGATGATATTAACAGAATCAAGCAGAGCCTTGAAATATTTGGTCCATTTTACTCCTCATCTCCAGACCTGATTTCTAGGGAAAAATTGAGAGCAATTTTACCTTATCATAGGCATTTCTCCAGCTTGATACTGAATCCTGGGTAATGTGATGTTGAAGGATCAAATACATTGTGAATTATGTCTCCTATACCTGTTTTCATGTGCTCTCTGTCCTTCCTTAAATCCACCTCCTGACCTTTACTGTGTTCTTTGTAGGGTCCCTCGGGACAGCAGGTCGGGTGTGTAACCACACCTCCCGCGGCATGGACAGCTGTGAAGTGATGTGCTGCGGGAGAGGGTATGACACCTCCCGCGTCAGCAGAATGACAAAATGTGAGTGCAAATTCCACTGGTGCTGTGCTGTGCGCTGCCAGGACTGCCTAGAAGTGGTGGATATTCACACCTGCAAAGCGCCAAAGAGCTCTGGCTGGATCTCCCGGACATAATGCACAGGCGGCTGATGCTGAGGACCACAGCCTTTTGCCTTTCCTGGTCCATGCAGGGAATGCATTTGAGGTCTTCTCTCCTTTTATGCCTGCTTTGCCTTCATCGTACATTGCACAGAAGCTGCTGAATAATTAATACAAATGCTGGAGCATTTACCTCCCATTTCTGCATGACAGCGTTGCTGCAGAGTTGTCTGTGCATAAACTGATGCAGCTCTGGAAGGGACATACTTATGCCAGAGCACTTTCAACCACCATGTAATTTTCCTCTAGACTACTTGTGGCAATTCGCTCCTGCCACCAGGAATACAGCAAGACATAAAAATGGGGCACTTCTTACTATCAGCAACTGGATGGGCTGAGTTTGCTCAAGCGCCTTCTGAATGATCTTGGGCAGGTCACAGTTGTGCCCTGGATACCCAAGGGCTGGGGAGTTTGAGCACCGTTTGGTGATTTCTCTGTGAAAGAGAATTTGGGGCCAGGCTGGTGAAAGGCTTTACTGGAGAGGTGTTTGTTCATCCCCAGTGGACTGGAGTTTGCAATAGTGTGGCCACTTGAGGTCACCCTGGTCACCATTAACACACTGTGGCTTCCCATGGGGCAGAAATCAGCCCACAGCATAAAACAAAAGAAATCACAGGAGATGCATTCAACACTTTCATAAACTATTAAAGAGTCAAAGCAAATGTCTTAGTTATTTGTGAAAATGTGCCTTCAAAGCTTTTAAAAAGTCATTAACTAGTGAGGTTTTGGGGGTTTTCTGATCTGAAGGATTGAAAAGAAATGGTTTCTCAGCCTAGTGAGAGGTGGGTACAGGACACTCAACTACCTAAGGATAAGGTCTCCTCTTTTTCACATACAGAGTTAAGTGGAAAAACATTTGCAAACAGTGATGGAGAAGGAAATGCTTTGCCTCAGTAATGATTTGGTTTCTAAAGAATTTATCAACTTCTGTCTTCTTTTAAATTTAATAAATCTTTAAACTGTGTTCAGAATGATAACTTTGCATTCAGATGGGGACTTCCAAATGAGATTTTTTTTCTGCATGTTTTCTGCAAAAACTTAACGCCTATGATTCAGAGTGCATCTGTCTTTGATGGAGGCATTCCAGGTTGTGCCAGGTTCATATGCTGGGTGGGGATCAGCACAAAACAAGTTGCTGGAAAGATGTACAGGCTCACAAAGCCCAGAAATTGCAGCCGTGGTGTAGACAAACTGGGTCAGAGGGGGACTGGCTGCCTCTTCTTGGGGCAAAGACCAGTAAATGAGCCAAGAGAAAGATGGGTTCTGTGCCAGTAAGTCTAATAAGGCTCTGGAAAAGCACCATGAAGAGTAGAGACAGGCAATGTAATGAGAAAATAACACAGGAAAAGGAGGTTGAATGAGTGATAGAATGTATTGTAGATATAGGTGAAATTTCCATATGAAAATGAAATAGACTCAACCCTAGTGGGTACAAACAGTGCAGGAAAAAGTAATATCCGAGCAGCAAATCAAGGCCATAAAGTTAGTAGTATTCTTCTTTTGTTTTCTTTTGGTTTTGTAAAAACTATTTTAAAAGAATGGAGTTTTGCATTCAGCAGTCTTGAGAGCAGTTGTTTACATTTACAAGGCTTTGGAAAAAATTGGTATCATTAAAATGGGTAATTCATCTCCAGAAGGCACAGCTGGCATTAAAAGATTAGGAGGATCCAGACAGGTATTTATTTGGACAGTAAGATTAAATGTTTTAGTTACTGTATATGGCGATGGTAATGGCTAGAAGTAAGAATAATCACTGTTCTGATGGTGGGAACAGCCTTGCCAGTGTGTTGGTGCATGTGCACTGTAGTGTATTATGCATGTACACATGTGCAGTTCAGTGGTTGCACTGCTGCCTCATTACTGTTGGCAATTCTGGCTCTGGGCTGGATAAGGAAAATTTCATACCTAAGTGTATTTGAGAGCTCCGAGGAGAATTTTTATTAGGATTTCATTGTGAAATTAAATCAGCATGTAGTTTATAGCCTGAGCAGTATCATATTCTCAGCCTTAAAGAACTTAAAAGCAGTATAATAATTTTTAATTTTTTAGTGCCACTTTTCTACTCAAAGGGAGCCTTTGAGTAGTCTAAAAAATTCCCTATATAACAAAGGTGAAAAGATTTCAATGTTCTGGAAAAAAGAAAGCCTCTTTCTTACAAGGGAACTTGTTCTAGGCAGTTGAGTGGAAGCTAGTGAACTAGATCTCTTCTTAAACCTGTTATCTAGTTAATGCTCCAGAAAACCAACCCACCTGAATTCTGCAGTCCCAGGTAAGTGTTTTGGTGTTATGGTATTCAAGGTGGAACTTTTATTCCCCAACCTGGTGCTCCTCCACCAAGGCTCATCTTCTTGCTCCAAACCTTCCCTGGTCTCAGAGGCCTGTGGTTCCTGAAGGCTGGTCTTACCAGGAAGATGGGGATATCGAGTACCTTGGCCTTTTCAGTGTGCTCTGGCACCCTCTCCAGCACCAAGCCCATGCCAGGTGTGCACAGCAGGATGACTTTCCATTTCAGACACGTGCTGTATCAATAAGCTGCAATGTGATGCCTCCACCAAACCCACTTCACTGGAGAAAAACAGCATAACAAATGCGTAAGTGCTGATCTGGCTGCTTGTTTGATGACAGTTTTTTCTAGGTTTGTATGGGGTATTTTTTTTAAAGAGCTCAAGGCAGGCATCTTACAACTGTAAGCATTTCTGCTGCCTCTTCTATGATGAAAAGCACTCTTGGAAGCTTTTGCTATTTCTTAGTGGCAAAAGACACTCTGAGATGTAAATATCACTAGGAAAGGCCCCTCCTTCAGCTAACTGAGAGTGAAAAAGGAAGGAAAAGAAAAAGAAGAAACAGAGATCAGGCATGGCAGATGAAATAATCCTGTATTTTGTTCTATGGAATAAATTTACTCATGTATTTAGTCATTAAGTGGAAACTGCTGTCCCCAGGTAGACACTTGAGTGTCAGAATAATGTTAGCTGAAGCAAAAGGTTGTAGGATTATTTTTTTAACTTAGCAGTCAAATTTTCTTGAGGGAGTTCCCTTCATTTTGCTGCATGAACTCAGAATCTAGCAGCGCCCTAAAACACTGTTAGTCTGCCAAGCTTTTTGGGATTGCTCCCTCCCTGCTATTTTCTACCAAACTTTACCCTAAAAAGAGTGTTGAGCTGTTTTAGGTGAAGTCTCATTAAAAAAGTGTAATTTTCTTTTACTACATGGAAGATGGGGAATGACTTAGGAAGGGTGGTATATGCTAGAGTATGTGCACATTGAAGCTTGAGAGATTGTTGCACTTTTTTTCCTGCAAAATTATCTAAACAAAATTTGTGCATCTCATCCTGACCTCCCATCCCTGTGTAACCTACTTTGCAGATGTGAATTAGAAATAAGATACTGCATTTCTGGTACCGTGCTGCACAGCTGAAGGGCAGCCAGCCCGGATCCCCAAAGCACAGCTGTTGGTCCCTGCCTGCAGGTCCATGTCCAGCTTCCTGTGGGATCAGTGTATGGTGGCAAGGGGGAAAGGAATGGTTGGGGATTAGTGAAGATATGCATCTGGGGAGGGTGCCTTATCTAGGAAAAAATAGCTCTTAATCCACTGTGGCAGCTCAAAATGTACCAACACTCACCCTTCTGCGTTTCTGCATTTGCCCTGCACTCTCTGGAAGGGCTACAGCCCTCATGCAGGGGATGACTATCTTCAAGGGCAGAGCTGGTTTTGTGATCACATAGTAGAGCCTGCAGGTTTCTTCTGCCACTTCAAACCACAATAAATTAACTTGTATTATTATCGGAAAGACATCAGCTGCTCCTGGGCTGTTATCAAAACATGGCTTTGGGTTGGGTTTTTTTGTGTAACAACAGCTCACTTGCCTGGTGGAATGGATGCAACTTGTAAGATCTTGTGTGTGAAAGAAGCAAAGGCCTATGAATCAATCCACTGACAGCTCCATCTGCAGTGGGAGCTGGAGAGGAGCCCTGCAGGAAGCTGGGTGGCTACTGGGGCCAGGGGGCCACCTTGCACACTTTGTAGCAAGAGCCTCTGAAGTTTATAAGGCCTTTGTGTGGTGACAGCCACACTGGCTGTGAAGGGCAGTGTGTGGTGTGTGCAAGAAGTGCAGCTTCCTTTGGATGTTTCTGCAATACAGTGGAACTCCTGGTAATTTTCCTTCTTTCTACTGGCGTAAGGACTTCTATGTAGTCCCACTGAAAAATCACAGTCTGTGTATTCAGCATTCACACAAGAAGCTGGAGAAAGCAGCTCTCCCCTCCAGGTGCAGTTCCTGCCTTGGAGAAGGTGTAAATCCACACAGTGGGAGGGAGGGACAGACAGTGGCCAGCTTGACTTACTGACACTCCTTGGAAGGGCTCTCCTTTTTTGTTCTCTGCAGACTACAGTGTGATGAGATAGTGTGCATCCAAATTCTATTAAGTTGGCTTTAAAGAAAAACAGGAACTGCTAACATTTGGAGTTAAAAAGCTCCTCCCACCCTCCACCTCTAAATCTGCAGACTGAAGACTCAGATGAGTTATTATCTGAACCAGATTTCCAGGAAGCTCATCTCTGCACTAAGCCAGAGATTTTCCATCATTACAGTCGTGGGCTGTGCTTGCCTTTTCATCTAAGCCATGATGAACTTCACAGGAAACATGTAAGTCCAAGGCAACAAACTCTGCCCAATGAAAAAGAAAACCCTTTTGTCTGACTTGCCCAGTCTTCCAGATGCCTAGAATTATAATTAAAGCTACAGAGAGATTTTCTAGATAAAATCAATGGCTCCCATACAGGGAGATGGATACTAGAAATGGTAGAAGTAGAATTCCATGAAGGTATTTTTGAGTTCCTAAATGTTCCCCATAGTTCAAGGGAAGGATTCGATTCTTCCAGGAGTTAAGCATTCCTTTTTATCAGATTATCACAGATTATCACAGGTATTAATTCCCACACAGATCATAATTCTTCTAATAGAAGGTCAAACTACTACCTTAGCTGATGACAAATACAGATATTTGGATATAGCTAGATATACACTGATGTGCAAACACATTTACATATTAGGACTGTTAAACACAGCACTTTGTTTTTTTGAAAGATAGGCCATAAATAAATGAACTTTGAAAGGTTTTTTGGGTGGCTGGGAATAAGTGATACAAAGCACAGGAGAAGAACTGACTGTGCCTGATTCTTCTGATTTTCACCAGCCTTTAATTCTGACAGTGCTGCTGTGAGGCAAACAAATTAATATGACTATCCTTAGTTTTTCAGCTACACAGAAACACCTGTTGTAAAGGTGATTTCCGTGGCAGTTCTAGCAATTCAGGTGCAAATCTGAGAACACAGATATTGGTCTATTTCACACTTCCACATGCTTGTCCACTAGCAATCCACTATCTCCAATTTTATGCCACATCCTACATTAATTGTAAGCCATATTAATTCAAATACTACGGTGACTTGTTTTGCAGGAATAATAGCCAGAGATGAAAAACTTGTACGGAAATCCCCAACAGCTACACACCTCACTGGGCTTAACATTTGGCCACGGGGCTCACTGATCCCCTGTGTCTTCCCTCAGGTTTCACTCTTACAGCTGATTTCTCCTGGTGTGGGGCTGCCTTTTCTTTTCCTCATGGCACAGCAGAGTTTGCTTTAATACGGTACTTTTGCTCACTTGGACAAAGAGCTGTCTTCTGCCACACTAATGCACCTGTGATCAAGAAGGCAAAAAATAATGTAATGCATCTCCTGCTCTTAAGAAACAATTTCCTTTTAAACCAACTCTAGTAATGGGAGTTTTGTCTTTGCTAACTCATTGATGCATTCATCTGCTGTGAATACAGTCCCTCAAACTGCTCAACATTTTTAGCAGAACAGCAAAGTTGAAATGGCCAAGTGGCATTTTTGACTTACTGCATCAGGGCTATGCTTCCTTATCTTGAAGAGGAGTTTAAAAAAAAAATCCTTGAGGCATCTATAAGAATGCACTTTCAATTCTTGACAGAGAGGGAGGAGTGCTTGCTTCAACTTCCAGATCAAAATCTTGATCCTTGAGCTGGCCTTGTGCATTAGCAGAGGTGTCTGCAGAAGTTTCCACCTACAGTGACCAAGTTATAAATGAATACTTAGTCTAAACCTCTCACAGCACAAGGATAAGATTTCCTGAGGTGAGCACTAACAGTGAAACACCAACCTCACTATTAAATGTGCATGAACTAACACCACTTTTCCTAATGAGCTTCTGGTCTCAAGCAACAGTTTATAATGCTGATGTTTAATCCCTACAGGAAAAAGTTCTTTCATATTTGAAAAATACTAGTAATGCAATAAAAACTCAGCAAAACATATGTAAGAGCATGAATGCAATGACTGCTCACTGGAATTAAATTTGTCTTCAATTCTCTGCCATTACTTATGCTTTGTTCTGTAGACAGAGAACAATACACGGAGCTTCTGGAGGTACCTGAAATAGCAGCGGTGTGAAGAAAATCTGTCAAGTAGGTGGACTTCGTGAAAATTCAAACGAGGATAAAACTGACCTCTGGGAAAAAATGGAAATCAGAAGCCCCATGTGGCCACCCAAACTTGCCTGGAGAGCCTAAAGCTGCTTTAAGCAAGAGCTTTAACTGTCTAGAAGCCTCATAGTGGTGAGGGCTTCACACAACTGAACTCAAGAAAAAGCAGTGATAACATTACTGAATTGTAAAATTAGTGTTTTTTTCATTAAGTGAACGGATAGCCAAGTCCTACTTGTGGTGAAGCAGGTACCACACCTGTTTAAAAACAAAAAGTAGAATCTGAGCTTTGAAGAAGCCAAAAGACAGCAATGCTACAATACACAAAAGTTTATTTTTAAGTTTTTCTTTTCTGAAGGCAAAATATAATAGAACCTAACATCAATGTATTTTGTACAACAAAACAGTTTTTATATGAGAACAGACAATCCATGAAGAGTTTTTAAGTCTTAGAACTGCTTCCCTTTTTTATCATGCTTTCTTGTGGTCAACAAAAAGTTGGCACAGAAGATGTCATGGCGGTCAGTCAGCAGGTGTGCTCCCTCAGATCCTCGTCAGCTGGTGCCACAGACTGGAGGGCAGGATACTTTCTACTTTTTCCATCACAAAATTTAAAGGAGCAAAGAGGGTGCTGAGAAACTGCAAAGAAATCAGACACACATTCAGATCAAAATCCTGGAAACAACACACCTCAAGAGAAAGTTGTCCAATAAGACAAGATATTCTTGCTGTGTTTCTCTGTAAAATCCTTCAGCACAAGAATTGCATAATTCTCATATAAAGACTTTCTCCCAAATTCTGAGCCTTGCATATACAGATTTCTGGATTTTGCAGTAAAGAAAGCAAGAGCCCCATTTTCATGAAGATCAGAGTGACAAACTACAAAAGTTTTCACACATCTCACATCCTAAATTCAAGCTCATACTGAAGCCACTGAAAACTAAACCCAAAACCTACTGAAAAGAGAGGTCTTTTCATAACAGCAGAGTCTGCCAGACTACCTCTCAAAGATAAAACGTGTGTCTTGAGACTCAGTTTTCATATGTTTCTGGTTTATCTATAGGTCCGATAAATTCTAGTTAGTGAAGCCTTGTTGTATGTATCTTAACATGCTTTGCATCACTGACTAAAATTTATCTTAACAACCTCTCTCTATTACAAAACACAATGTTGAAAGCAGCTTCAATATATTAATGTTCAGAAAGGCATGAAAAAAAATCAGGTGGTAGGGAACATTTTATCACTGGAAAAAACCACTGCTGGATACCCATCTCGGAACTCAGGTACTCAAAGCACTCCAAAAATTTTGGAAAATAAATATTAACTGTGCTTTACATTACCTGCAATTCAATTGTACACATTACATACAGCTATGTGTCTATGAGCGAGTACAGCATTTACAATCCTTATGTATTTTAAAGGCAATAGTAAGCACTCTAATTTTTTCCTCTTGGATGTGTTTGCATACAATGCAGACACTACATCATGGACAACTTGTGCATCGTGGAAAAGCTGGGTAACACCATCATTTTGTCAAAAGCACAGGTCCAAGAAAAAACTTCCAACTGAAGCAGAACAGAGTATTTTCAGTCGTGGTGCTAAAGGTCAAGCTGTGTAACAGGAGCTGCAGCTGAATCAATGTAACAGTGACTAATCCATCTTAGAAACTGCTATTACTGTTTCAGGTGGCTTAGCCCAAGTACAGGAATTCCCTCTGGTTAAGCTGTGAAGTGCTTAAATATGTCCCTTTGGTTTTGTCAAATGCAAAAGGCTCATTAGAGGATATCTTCTGCTCTTTGAGCAGCACTTGATTGATGTGGTAAGCTTGTACCATCACATCTACTTGAATAAAACCTAGCTTTGTAACCAGTGCAAATTACATACTTGTTAAATCAATGAAACAAGAATAATTTGCCTGACACTGAGTTTGATGGCAATTCATTGGAATTTTGTTGCTGAAATAGCCAATTGTATTCTCTAACAAAGTCAGCAAAGAATCTGTAGCTGAAAACAAGGTAAGTTTTTCTCACCTGAAAAATCAGTTAGTCTACAAAATACATTTAAAGTCATGGATACCAAAGCCTGGTTTTGATAAAGTCTAAGCAAAACCTCTGCTGACAGCAAGAAGGTCAGGATGCCACCTACTCTCTTGTACAAGCTGATGTAAACCACATCTGTGCTGGGGCTGTCTGGCCCTTGAAAAGTTCCTGGTGCTCCTTTCCCCTGATACCAATGGCAGATGCATCAGATGCCTATCTGCTTTGTTGGCAGCACCCAGGAGGGCTTGGTCTGCATGCTAGGGGCTGGCGGTAGTTTTTTTGTTAGTTTGGGTTGGTTGGTTATCTTTGTTGTTCCGTTTTAGTTTTTTTGGTGTTTTTTTTTTTAATTGTTTTGAATTTCCTTTAGACACTGACTGTCTTTCCCACAGGAATCAGAAAACCCAGCACCAGCAGTACAGCAAGAATTCAGGGTGGCAGAAGGGGTGATGGGAGACCTGTAAAATCTTTTTGTTATTATTTTGTATTTTAAAAGAAAACCATCAACCTGGCTATTTCAAACCTGGCAGAAAGCAGTGTTCTGGGAGCACCTTCTGAATAGCACCATTTGATTATAAAAGATGTGCAAAAGCTTTCAGGTTTTTCCACACTGTTAAATTTCTGCATGTCAATGACAGAAATACTACCAGTACTATGCTGGCATTTTTTTCCAAGCCATGCAACCAGAAATTTGTTCTGCTTATGTTTATATCTTAACTGACTTCAAAAAGCCTTTTGTTAGAAAGGCTAGCAAAAATGAAACCCACGGTGTTCAGAGCAGGTTCTGGCTGATGAATACCATCCTATGCTGAATATCCCAGAAGAGCAAAGTAGCTTTAAAATACCTTTGACTTCTGCATCCAGCAGCAGAATGCAGGCTGCTGGAAGGGACTGTCACAGTGGCACACACCACATTTGGCAGTCTCTCACATGGAAGAGGTGCTCAGCACTCAGGGTCTCTCTCCACCTTGAAGCACCCTATGTCTGGGTTAATGGGCTGTGGAGAACTGCACAAAGATGTGACCTGGAGGACAGCTCAAAGCCCAAGACCCAGCCATGGTAACCTACTCAGTTTCTGTGAAATATGGTAAATACCAACTTACAGTAACAGAGGCCTGAGCCGTGGTGGTGATACTACATTTGTGCAATGCTTTTGGGATTGGCAGACATAAGAGAAATGGTAATTTTAGCCTAATTAAAATTAAAGCCTATGTGCACAGTTTCACAATGTTATACAGCACCATCACAATGACTACCAACCAGACTGGAACAATACACATAACCACAGAAACAGGCATCACATTCATCATTTAGCTATTTAGGGAATTAGTTTCTTAATAAATGGTCTTCCCTGAAACTGAAAGGAAAGAGTCAGGGCTGGTCCACCTCTCCTATTCTGTTCTGATACAGCTGCATCTCAAAGAGATGCATCCCATGATTTTCTTCAATCTCCTGGGACACTTTTCCCAGAGGAGACAACAAAATGAGCCTTCTGAATTGAGCCTTTCTATAAGCTACTAAATTAATTTAACAGCCTTAAATTCTGCCCTTCCCATGTACAACCAAAATTCAGCTGCAGCATGCATTAGTTTATGAAGATTAAGATATGTCTAAACCAAGTCGCAATACATGTTAACTGACACACTCACTGCATTCATGCAGGTTCTGGGATATTTGAGACAGAAAGATTGTTTCTGTCTTTATGCACATAAGGTAGCTCACACTTAAATTCTTATTGTCTGTGCTTATTTTCCTAATTAGGAGCTTCACCTGCTCTGATATGCAGAACTTAATAACCCCATACAGAGCCTTGGGGTATATATCTGTTAACACCAATGGCAGCTGCCAAGTACACATCAGGAAAATTATCCTTCTGGTCTGATTCTACTCCCCAAATGGCTCTGGAACCTGCAATCTCCCAGCCATGGAGAAACACTACCAACATACCACCAGTGTAACTTCCGTTCTCTCTCTCTGATTGTGCTCAGCAACCAAAGCTGGGTGAGTTAAGCCCATGAGAACAGGCTACCAATTTTCCCCAATTCCAGCAGCTCACTGCCTGTAGCAGGAGAACTAAGTACAACATCTCATCATGCTGCCAGCTTAAGATGTATTCTTTGTTCAGGATACAAGGCTAATAAACACAGGAACAAGCTAATAGGGACAGATTTGGGATCAGTAACTGTGACAGTACAAAAAACTTGCAAATTCAATTGAAAGAGCCAAACAAGGGTCATGCATTTCAATAACATAAGGAATAAAAAAAACCCCAATTGCCACAGACATGAAAAGCTTTACAAAGGAGTTTACGATCAGATGCCCAAGTCACACACTTACTGTCCACCAAACACCTACATACACACTCAAGAAACAAGAGTGTAATAGTATTTCATTATGTAATAATATTCCAATAATGTTTCAGCACTTTTTGCTGGTAGAAGTGGTATAATTTGCTACAACTAATCTTATTTTCTGCCTTCTAGAGATAATGAAAGAAAATACTTGATGCAAGAACCACTGCTGTACCAGACTTTTTATCACTCATAAGCCTGAGTTAAGAGAAGACCTGGCTTACTTGCAAAGGGAGTCTCTTGCCATTTGCAAAGGGGTTTGAAAAATATGGAATTTGTCAAAGTTGTTAAGATCTTGCCTCCTCCACCCTACTCCCTATGCCTCCCAAATCAAAAGCACCCAAGACATTAAAAACAAGGCCACAAGGCCATTTTGGAAACACAAGACCTACAAGAGATATAAATACATTTGAGAAAATATAGTACAACAGAGGATATTCAGCATTTCTTGGAGAAGAAGGTTTTTTTATTATCCTAGACCTTTTCTGTCAGTGAAATTTTCATCTCATAGGATGCTGGAGCAGTGACATTCTTGGTTTTGCAAAGAAAAAAGTTTGTTTTAGAATAATTAATGCCTCTCCCCCCTCATCCTCTAACATTTATTAATCCTTGGTGCATTAAAAAAGCAGAATTAGGAGATACTTCTCTGGATGTAGTTAAGAAAGGTTATGAGGAAATATTGAGACTACTTCCTTCTTGGCAGTTTGGGGAAAGAACACAGGAATTTGCCCTGGTTAACAGTACATTCTATTTCTGCTCTATTACTATTGCACTGGAAATCACAGCAGTCATTATGGCTCTACACAAAACAGAGTGGTTCTGCAAACCATTATTAGTTTATTTTATTGGAGGGTATATGAAAATACAGATATTCACTTCTCCCACCAAGTCCTTTTTTTTTTAAAGCAAAATCACAAGAGATCTAGCCTAACAAGACCCATATAAACCAGAGACAACAGGCCAGTGGTGTGTTTTACTGATTAGTGTCCTTAACGTTTCTGCCAATGTCCCCCTGCTCAGACTGAATATGCAGATATTTAACACCTGGCAGGATTTAGCTCAGCTATTCCTGCTTCAGTGTCTTGATTTACCAGAAAGTATCAGAGAATACTCACAGCTTTTGCAAAGACCCCCATAAGCTCTGGGAACTGATGTGTCAGGAGGGCGAGCATGGCTGTGAAAGAACAGAGTCCAGCAGTGAAGAGGATGAAGAAGGGAAGCTCTTTCTTG
The DNA here is from genome assembly GCA_013396735.1 of Grallaria varia. Lineage (NCBI taxonomy): Eukaryota > Metazoa > Chordata > Aves > Passeriformes > Formicariidae > Grallaria > Grallaria varia. The sequence continues at coordinate 192,622 of VWZG01005220.1, forward strand.
GGGTAAACTGAAACTTCATGAAATGCTGTAGAAAAAAAAAATATGGGAAGGGAAATGCATTATACATTGAAAAAAAAACCAAACCCCAATAACCAACCCAACCCAACATTCTTATATGGTTTAAACCACCAGAGACACCCAAAGATGCTTTTGAAGGAAGAAATACACAGAAGGTCTGAAACATCTAAGGCAAACATTATTGTAGTGTCAGTCATCTCTGCCAAATAATTCTAATTTAAAGATCATATTTCTGGTTTACTCTGGCCCTATGTACACATTACTTTTGCTTTCCTTGTGTCAACACTATCTATAACGCAGCTACACAGAAACTAATCACAGGAAACTAACTTAGAAATAAAACATCTGTTTTTTAATGCAGGTCCTTGACTAACAACATGGCTGCATGTTTGCTAAGGCTGATACAGAGAGGGCAGAAACCTGTGGTTGAGAGCAGCAGTAAGACCAAGAATAAGCAATGGCTCCAGACCAGTGTAAGTGGGCTGTAAAACTACAGCCTTCATAATAGTAAATTCTGAGTGTTTAATCTGCAGAACCAAGACAAGCTATCCTAAAAGTTGGACATACAAACAGATATTTTAAAACCTGAAAATTAAATTAATAGTGAATTTTTAACGTGTCTGCCAATATACACTAATAGGAATACAGAAATTTACTTGACTCTTGTATAAAAATTCCTTCACCGGACTTCAGAGAAAGCTGCACTGAGAAGACTAAAAGGGTCAGAAGAAGACAACGAGAAGAACATGTCCCTTAAACTTTTATAGTGGCTCAGAGTCAAGGTGAAAACTTGGCTGGGTTGGCAAAAGGTCTGGTGGACCTGTCTGTTTCACCCCACCAGTTTATAGTCTGCAGCTACAGTCAAGATAAATGCAAATTCTGAAATGTTTTTTTCTCATACAAGACCAGCCTCAAGGCTTCCCACATACTCAAACCCTGTGTCTACTCATATACAAGAAACATCACTCTTCCATTTTTCCTACTTTCTGTGCATCAGTGATCAGCTCTCATCTCATTGTACTTGGAGACAACATCAACGGAGGGTAATCCAGCAACATGGCAGGACAGGATTCTTGACTGCATTCATCCAGAGTGGAGTGGTTCCCAAAACCAACAGCAGGAATTCATAAGAGTTTAGATTAAAATATTATAAACTAAAAATATGTATGATTTTTGAGTCTGCTAGTTCAATCAGTTGAAAAGTAGAGATAGATTACAACTTCTGTTTGATTTAAAATAAATTTAGACATCAGAAATACCAGCTCATGGACTTTTTAACACTAGAATCTCTTGTGCTCAGTTTCTTGCACTTCCTTTTGACACAGGCTCAACCTTGTTGTTCCAGTCTGTTCTCTGGTCAGGGCAAATGCTGTGTGATTGATATTTTTAATCTGGAGAGCCTATCAGATTTTTGTGTTCTGATATAATTCCAGCTGACTTTCCCTTAAAACACAAGCAATTAAAAGGGTGTGGACAGGTATGCAAAACCCTCTAACCCACCTGTGTCCGTCACGGTATGTTAAACCCTTCCCTCCTCTAACCCAAGAGATTTTGCAGCGAAAGGCATTTCCCAGAACTGCCAGAGCAGAACACGACTGTCTGCATATGCTGTTTAAGAGTCCCTCCGCTTCTAACGTTTGACAAGGACGATTAGTTTTGCATCTAAAAAGAGAACGCTGAGCTATTCTGCATGACTTTGTCATTCCTAAATCTCCTGACACTCCACCCTCCCCAGCTCAGCGTCCCTCTGAGTAAAGGAAGCAGAGCACTCTGAGAGGTGTTGTTATAATTAGGGTGATTATAATGGGGTGGGGAGATACTGTCAGTTGCCAAGGATTTCTGTGTAATATCAGCAAGAATGTGCTGTGAAGGAGAGACATGCAATGAGTGGATTTTCGCTGTATTAGTCGCACCTAATGTTTACTCAAGTTCTGAATGAAAGACTACAAAGCATGCAAATGCCCCCAAAACCAGCCTTCCCAGCAGAAGCAGGCTTCATTTCACTTGTTCCAGAATAGATTTCTCTTTATTTCTTCTTCAGGAGAGAGAAGGTGAGAGAATTTCCTTCCCTGGATCAACTTGTATTTGCCTCTTCTGCCCTGACTCTGCAAACCCCACTGCACTTGTGTGCGTTCCATTTGCGCTCACACAAAGTCCCTCTGAGAGAAAACATGTGGGAATGAAGCATAACTGCAAGACTGGCTGCTTTGGCTCTTCCTCTGCATCCCTGTGCTTCGCTGCATCCACTGCAATGAGTCTTGTTAGGTTGGACTGTAACACTTCTCCAGGGCTGGATCTGTCTGTATATCCATATCTGGGAACACTGTTGGCACTCTCCTAATCCATGCCATAAACCCATACAAAAACAACGGAGATGATTTCACACCATTACTCAAAGAAAACCTTTTCTTGCTATTTAAGCTCGCTTTTCAGAAAATGTCAGCATAACCTGTCAGAGTTCTGGCTCTGTTAATGACGCAGCTGTCCTCCAGCAGGTTGGATCTTGCCTCGGAATTTAAGTAGCAAGTGTGTCTACAGAAGACTAACAAGGCTGTGACACTGTGCTTTTGATTTGATGAGATGTTACTCTAGATGAAAGATCAGACATATTTTCCAGTGTCTTGGCAAGAGAGAATAGCAAGATCCAACTAATTTATATCTCTTTGGTAATCTTTCTCCCTGTCCCTAAGCTGTCAAAAATAATAAATAGAGCTAACTGTTATGAACTATGGCCAGGAGCGGCTTCTTAAACCATCACAGGAGCTCCAGAGGCTCACTGTCAATCCAGTTAATTCTAATCCAGTGTATTCAATTTAAAAGGCATCAAAGGAGATCAGTGCTGCATGACTCGGGTAAACAATTCTTTGATGTCAATGATAAGAAGAAAAAAGTGGAACATACATGGTAGTAGCTCTCTATCTGCAGTTTCTGTACAAATAGGGTAAGGGTAGAAAAGATGTCCTTTTTCCAGTGGATAGGGGATCATTCTGAAAGCTGAAAAGAAAACACCATGCACAAGTTATTGTGAGTGTGGCAGTCATACTGAATTATATCTGCAATTCTGAAAAAAATATAGACGAACCACTTATATTTGGTTGCCAAAACCCACAAATTATTTAATGAAATTCCAAAATATAGATCTACACTTAGCTTTTAATCCTGCAAATACCTGTGTTTATTTTTATTCTCTTGAGAAGGTTCATGAATGTCAGGTGATACCACATTACAAGGACATACATAAACGTTTGCATAATCAAAACCCATTGGACTTCCAATTCCATAGCCAAATTTACACGTTACATCTCAGGATTTTAGGCTGCAGAATGTTTAAATTTCAGGAGAAAAAGTGTATCTGATATAACAGGTATAGCCTACAAAAATGACCAGCCAGGCTTGTGAGATCAGGCCATTACTCACAATCTCTTGCATCAGGCATAACAGAAGTTCTGCATGAAAAAAATACACTACTTCTTTTCCATCACACTCCAGCAAGCCAGGTAACACAAGCACTGAGAACCACTTTTCCAACATGTCATGTTTTCATTTTCTATTAATTTTCTATTTGGCAATCAAAATTAATACTGAATTATTAAAACCAGGTTCCCCTCATGCATTCTTTCTAAATGCAGCAGATCAAGTCAGGTTTCCAATATAAATCTTCAGGTCATGGATTAAATAATACTTAATCTTATGAATTTTTAAAATTGAAAATAATAACAGAGAGGGAGGGAAATGGATTACTAAACCTGGACAATGCTGATGTCATAGGCCAACTGAGTGTGGTTTATAGAAACATCAGAACACTTGACTGAAATATAGCCTTGCAATCAAGGCATCCTTTTTCACCATCCTATATATTATTCTCACTGTTAAAATGTCGTCAGCATGTTATTCTCACTATTCCTATGGACATCAGTCACTGAAGCAATATTTTCCCCAACAGATGTCCTAGAAGCACTGTACATTTTAGCTGTTAGGTATAGTCCACTGCCACACAATAACACTCCATTATCTCCTGCTCACAGGGTAACTAAAGAATTGGTTTAAACACACAATCCCCCAGCATTTTCAGTTGTGCACACTGCATTTGAAATAATGTTAGCTGCATTTTTGTGTATATATATTAGTGTATTTTTTCTTGGTTGCCATGTTTCAAGCAATAGTAAAGAAGGTAGAAATCCTCAACGACTGTAAACCAACCTGGGCTGCAGGGCTCTTCCACTATTAATTACCCCTCTCCATAGCAACCCAAAAAGCCAAGTACAAATAAATACAATAATCCAAGCTGTATATGATTCTTCACATGCAACAAACTTGAGTGTCTGTACAAAAACATATGTGGAGCCATGTTCAATCCTCACTTCTTCAAAATCACTGACACAAGTTTTTCTTTCCCGTTTGGCTTAATATTGAAACTGACAATCAAACCTCATTTGCCTTAGACTATGTCTGAATAGATTTTACTGAATTTAAAGTCATCCCTGACAAGAGACCAACTATGGAATATTTACAGCAAAACAGTTTTATTTAGCAATGTTATCAGCCATGGAAGGAAGTACTCTGGTTCATCTGTATCAGTTTGTGTTTACGTAGGTACTTCTCTGCCTTACTCTTACAGTATTACTGATCCCATTTTACATTAATTGTCCCAGGTAGCACAGAAGTAATTTGCCATTCAGCCAAGTACTTGTTGAGAGCCACTGTAGCATTTGGGAAGACCTGGGTTTCTTTTCTTCATGTGAACATTATGAATTTTGACACAAGTTTAGAAACCATTAGTGACAATCATCTCAGACTCTTTTCAAACTAGAGACCTTCTGTACAGAGAACCTTGTGCAAACCCGGTTGGGTGACTTGGGCTTTTTTAGTGGTACTATGAATAAAATTCCTAAGAACATCTAGAAAGTATACTTTCTGTCATGTTTTCACTGGTTTTCACTTACAATTACACAGAGATGCCAAGATATGGACCAAAAGTTATGATTATTGGACTAGTTACTCATGAAACTGTTAAAACTCAGGGGAGTCTTCGTGTGTGAGCAATATTTGAACAAAATTGTGGAAGACTGGTGGACTGTTCACCAGTCCTCTCTGAAATCACTGTGCAAAATGAATTATACTCCAGCTTGTCAAATAAAAAAAGTCATAAAATACAGTGTTCTTTTATACTACTCATTAATATGTGTCTGTTCATAAGGCACACTCATAATTTCCCAATATCAAAGAATTTGTGGAATCACAAAATGGTCTGGGTTGGAAGAGACCTTCAAAGATCATCTCATTCCAACCTCACTGACATGGGCCAGGACACCTTTCACTAGACCAGGTTGCTTGAAACTCCATCCAACCTGGTCTCGAACACTTCCATGGATGGGGCATCTATGATTTCTCTGGGGAACCTGTTCCAGTGCCTCACCACCCTTATGGCAAAAATTTTTTTTTTCCTTATGTCCAATCTAAATATAGTCACAGTTTGAAAGCATTCATTCAATTAATGACAATCACATCTCTACAACTCTGGAATGAAGGAAGGTAAATTATTAACCCCTTATCCATGAATAAGAAAATACGTCTCAAAGAATTTGGGAAATTTTGTTTGGTATTACACAGCAAACACAATCCAAGACTTCAGAACCCTTAAATAAAGTTTGTATTTTCAGTTCAAATTTTGAGTATTTCAGTGCTGGTGAGGCTGTATCTCACATCCAAAATTCTCACATAGTGGACTTCACAATGAACTGATGTCTGATGACATTCAATAAAAATATCTGATTAGCTCCTTTGTAAGAAAGAGAAATACTTACTGCCTTCCCATGTACAGTGTAAGAGGTTCAATGCCCCCTCTACTCTTTTCCAGTGTTGAAGATGAAAGAAAGCATAGGCTATTGCTTCACTGTCCCCTCTCTTCAGAATATGTTCAGGGGGCAGAATTAAGCTTTTCATTTCTAGTAGATACTGCAATAAAAAAGCAGAGCACAATTATGTCAGAGGTAATATGAAATACAGAAATCTACCTGCAATTCTATAATGCATACAGAAAGGTCTATTACCCTGAAGTATTTTCTAAGTGTTTCATCAAATGTGTAACATCACCAACTGCACTTGGAGACAACCACCAAATTATTCCCATAGACTAAGATATGCTGTCAAGACGGTTCATGTTCTGCTCTACAGCAGCAGTGTGGGGACTACAGAGAAATTCAAAATGAGATGTCTCTCTTATAAAAGGAGATGAAAAAAATGGCTCAAAGCAGGAAAAGAAGTTTAATTACAAGAGCTTTTTAGTTAGAAGTGTTTATAATAAAATGAAGAAGACCTTAAGCAGTTTGATGCACATTGTCTTTTTGTAAGGAAACACAGCAGTCATAGTTCACACACAGGTTGCTTTACTGCATTGCCATCAGTTGATAGATCTATGAATATGCAAGATTGGCAGCCATCTAATAACTACTAAGTTACAAAGGAAAAATATTACAAAATGTAACAAATGCTGATTTCAGGGGGGAAGGAAATATAGGATGTTTGAACTTTCTACTTGAAATAGTTATTGAAAGTAGCATTAAAATGAAAAGTACCACTGACTAAACCTACAAGCAATTTTCACAGAGAATTTCCCCATAACTGGATATCCCCTAGCAGAAGTAGATGAAACACACGGAGGTTTCATGCCACAGGAGAAAATAGAGGTCCCAGACATTATTCAAGCAGGTGATTTTTCCTTCCTCCTCAATCCATGAACTAGACTAGCAGTTAATTAGACGAATAACAAACACCAGCTCAGCAGACACCACCTCGCTGGTGCTACTACATTCCAGTTAGTGAAGAAGAAAGGTACAGCAGAGGGTAAAGATACACCTCTTGCTGGAAAAGAAAGAGTGAGTGTGCAGCCCCTCCTGTGCCTACAGACTGGTCTGGAAGGACAAGGACTGCAGGACCTAGAGACTGACAACCTCCAGTGCAGACACCCACAAGAAGGCAACCTGGCACTGGAAGTGAAAGGAAGGCATGGATGGTGTCAACATGCCACAGCTCCTGTTGAATGTTGACTTTTGTGGATAGGATGTACCGGTGCAAAAAACGAAGGCAAAAAAATGGAACAAGGACTGAAAATCAGTCTTGTGCAAAGGAAGAGGAAAGGGCAGAGGGAAATGAGCATTGATAGCATGATGCTGTGGAGGGCGTCCTAGAGCTTGTTGCCCCTTTGCCTGAAGGAGACAGCAAGCTGGTAAAAGATTTGAAGAGACCATGATCAAAGAAGGGAACTGTCAACCCTGGGAAATACATAAATACTTCAAAGAGAAGAGAGAAATCCCATGTTTTTGATGTAGTAACACTACTGGAAGAGGAGAAACTGAATTACCAGTGGGAGTAGTTTAGCGTGATACCTGGATTTTCCCAAAAGCCTTTCAGAAAAATCTAAGAGTTGCAGAGCAGGTGGATTAAAGGAGGAAGCTGCAATTTAGTAGGCAGGCCAGGGGATTAAGGGTGATAGAGAGAACAGAATAAAGAGCTGGCAAGAGGGAGGGAGCTGCCAAGCTTACTTCGATACAGTGAACATTCACTGCCCTAATGAATGCCTCACCCTTTTAAAAACACACATTATACCTGTTGAGCGGAATTGAATACAGCTGCAAGAGCTGCAGGTTTCTACCTGTTTTATTTATTTAGAACATAATTCTCCTTTCCGTATTTGTTGCAAAATTAAATGAGAAAGTACATTTCTCAATATTTAAGTATTTCAAACAAACAAAAAACCCACAAATAAGCCCAATGACATGCCACTATTTTAGGAAAAGAAAAACCAGGAAGGAATGTCTACTTCTAGGAGCGTTAAGATGAAAACATATTATTTTGATTCTTACATACTGCTTGTTATCAGCAATGAAAAAAAAATCAACTGGAAACACCAGATGGAAGCACGTATCTTGACACTTGCAAATCAATCTTAGCACTCACTCAGCTGTGCTGACTTTTCAAGCTGCATTTTTCTCAGGTTCAGAAAAAAACCTCTATTTTTAAAAGTTCCTCAGATCAAAAAGCAGTCCTCCATGATTTCTCTATCACAGCTACTTTCCTGAACATAACCTGACTTGGTGATATGCAAGAAGACCCACAAAGAAAGATGGTGCATGGCTCAAGACTCATAATTGCTTTCATTTTACACATAAATGCAAGCCCCACCTTTTGGGCATACAAACTGTCACCAAATTTATTCTGGAGGTATTTCCAGCAGGAATGTTAACTGCACACAGTCCCAGAGAGACCTTATCTGGCACACTCCATACTGCTCTCATCAGGCACTTTCCAAAATGAAAAGATAAAATTTCTGAAGTACAGAATAGAGCTAATCAAAGAAATGGCTTTGGCAGAGGGCACTTAAGGTCTGTATCTACTTAACTTCTTTGAACAGGAGTAACAGGTACCAAAAGGTAGCTGTAAGTAGGGCTTTATTATGGAAGGAGAGATATATGACTGTCCATGAAAATTAAAATGGTCTTGATGTCCTAGAATATCATATCCATTGGTGCACTGCTGTATTTTCAAGAAGAGTTCAAGGGCCCTGACCTGAGGGCTCCCTATTAACTCTAACTCCTGATACACTGGCATCCACTCAGCTTCAAACACAACCTTCACCATTTAAGTTATAAAACTCCACCACCTTATCAATACTTTGAATACACAGGGAAGAGGGGAGCCCCCTGTCAACATGACAGAGCTCTGAACCCAAGCGTGGTTCCATTTCAGAGGGGGAGTTAAGCAAGAGGCTAAACAAGAAACCTAGCAAAGAGCTAGGCATTCCTGGAGGAAATGCAGATGAGCCCAACACATCTCCAGATGCATTTGTTTTTCAGTAACAAATGAAGAAGCTTAACTAGAACCAGAAACAGCATGTCACCATCATCTGGAGTTACCATTTTCCTTTAAAAACAGCAAGCAACTCAGAAAAGACAGCAGAAAATTTCAGCCAGAATGATCTGTTCACTCTTGTGACCAGTGAGAGGACTTGTGCTGAGCGCTGGAACAGGCTCACCAGGAAAGTGGTCACAGAACCAAACCTGTCTGAGTGCAAGAAGAGTTTGGACAACACTCTCAGGTACATGACGTGACTTTTGGGGTGCCCGGTGCAGGGCCAGGAGTTGGATTCATTGATCCTGATGGATCCCTTCCGACTCAGCATGTTCAATGAGTCTATGATTCTAGGACCTAGTCTTACTCAAGTTAGGAGTGAATACTGAAGTTGTGCAATGATTTCTGCCATTGAGCGATGGCTCAATCAGCCCTTTGCCACTGCATTGTTCTGGCTTGTATTTCTTTTGGTGGTCTTTTTTTTCTCCTGGACTCTTCTGTCCCTCTAAACTTTTTCTGTCAAAGAACTATATTTAGAATGTTACAACGAGTGTAACAGTAGTTTTCATGTGCTTCCACAGAGGGCTTCTGGGCCAGTTACATGACCTTGTGATAGACAGAGCTGAGCTGTAGCCCTTCTGTACACATACGGGAATATGTCTTTTAATGAGCATTTGCAGGATGACAACGGACCTTGTATATGTGAAGTGTAACATGGTGGAGTTTATATTTTTCTTACTTATGTTGATTGAATATACATTATTTACTTCATAATATTGACCGCTCTCTGGCTAATAATTCTCCTCGGCTGGCAGTGCTTTTAGCATTCCACATTACTTCAGTGTCCTTTTATAAAATAAATTAACCTTTCTCAGGCAGATTTCCTTCTTTTCCTCAGCTGTGCAATTTGACTCTGAAATTACAGCTCAGGTCACAACTAGGCAACAGTCACTCCTGCACCTGTGACAGCATCCCTCTAGGCCAGAATATGAGAATTCAACACTGTTCAAATAGGAACTCTCCTCCTCCCAGCAGGATGAACAGCACAAGCTTAAGACAGTTCCAAAATACTGGTTTCTACATGCCTAGAGAAGCCAATTTAAATTCACCTTACAAATTTTCATTGAATTTATGATAATTGAGAAGGTTGACCTTTTAGCTGGAGATACAAACAAATCACTGTCTCACTGAACAGTTAAAAACTCTCTTAAACATGTCTCACATAGTTTCTCTCTAATATCATGGGGTGTGCGGAACAGATTCATTTCCCATCTGGTCTATGAATTTGTTTGCATTATTTGTTTCTACTAGCAACTACAACTTACTAGAAACTACACAAGCACGCAGACAGACACAGTTCTTAATTAAAAAAAAAAGTAAAAATAAGTGAGCAAAAAATGAGAAGGGATGCAAGAGAGAACAGATAATCTATAAAGGTGCTTAAGTCAATGGTTTGTTACATCCTTTTAAGAAACTGTTCACATATGAAATTGGCATTTCTTGAAGTAATATCAAAATTCAAGTTGTCTGATAAAAATGCAGTGGGACTCTCTTCAAATCAGTTTAAATCTTGGCTCATATACCAGCCTTATACAACTTTGTGCAGGACACACTTTTGAGTCTTCTAACAATTAGATATATGGACCATCATCTGTTTTCTCTTTAATGAATCACTCTAGTCTCATAGATCACACAGGGTGCTTTTCAGGAGGAGTCTGAATGCAGGGAAGGAGCCTTGCAAATCATTTCACAAATGGTGTTCTACAATTGAGGAATGTCCCAGAAACAGCTGTGGTAGCTTATCAGCACTAGCTTGGGATAGTCACATTACATACAAGTAGGGAAGCTCCAAACACATATAAATAATATTGTCGTATATGTGTGTGCGTGTTTGTACATACATTTTTTTCCCAAACCACTCCACAAATTATGTACTCTCCCTAACATAAGATGTACTACTCTCTCTGCCATACAAAACCCTCTCGAATTACACCTTCAGTGGCAATACAACTTTCTTTGGTTAACCTTAAATTTTTGAGCAGTATGGTTGTCGACAGTGTCAGCACGTTTCCTTGGGAACAAGACTACACAGTGCATGGTGCTACGCTAAAACAAAGTGATACTAGTCCATAGAATCTCATTTAAGACAAAGACCACTAGAAAAAAAATTCAGACAAGTCTTCACAAACAAGTGATGGAATTTGTTGTGATTCTTCTCATACTCAAATTCACAGCTCTTTGCTGTGTTCTGTTTTCTGATGTACTCCTGACTTGGATCTGCTACTGGTTATGGGTTTTTTCCCCACTAAAAAGAACCCTGAAAACACTCTTCCTGGTGCAGTGCTTTCTTTTTTAAATAGGCAGTCTCTGCCAAAGTATAAAGCTGCAATCTGATGTAGCGGACTCAGTAACATAAACATGATGAACTATGGAAAGATGTAATACCTTTTATCAGATTTTTTTTTTTGTCACAGTTTAAAAAGCCACTTTCAAGCAAAGAAACCTTTTTGCAGGCAAAATGTCTTCAGAATAAGAAGTCTTGATCAGTTTGACAGTGGTTCCATTTTTGCTGCAGTCAAGGAGATCATAGTTGACAAACCTGAGCTGGCGTTACCCTGGCACAGCTCAGCTTCCAGAAATGGCACAGTCAGGGGAGCTGCCCACCTTCCTGGAGAGATCTGGCAGGCTGCACTAAGCTCTGTATTGCTTTGTTCACTCAAACCAAATTCAAGTACCTTCATGTGCCATATCTTGACTCTAGTGTATTCCAAAAATAATGAGAATTTATCACCTATGGCTGAGACTTAGCGGACTGATCTCTAGGAATTAAATTGTCATAGAAATGTACTCAAAACCAGAAGACAAGATCTGTGTCAGGAGAGAGTTATTTGCTGGAAGGGTGGCTGACTGAAGAAAGATTGTCAGCCATGTTAGCCCTCTGTGAAAGTCACTTCCATGCAGACAGAAAATAAAACAGAAAGAGTTGTGTAGCCATCCAGAATCAATGAAAGTGGGTACCAACAACTTCATGACATGCATATTGACAAGAATCCCAGATCCATGCACGCACAGTGGTTTGTGTTTGGAAGGTAGGTGTTTTTGCAGGGTTTCTAACATCGTAAAGATGGAAATCTGGGATTTTTAAACTGCTTCTTCTTAAGGGATTCCTAGATTTTTAGATTACATTTAAAAAAACGGGTTAAGAAGTATATCGGACCTCTGCAACGTCACTATGGAATTGCAATGTGACCATCATCTTCCAGGGAAAAATGAGTGCCATTGTAAGAATCCCATGGTTGTCTTACACAAATCTGCAATAGGTTACAAAGGGAGACCCTGCCTCCTTTTCTTGGTAAATCCAGCTTAGCAGCATCTCTCAGCATGTTCTCAGTATGTTCCCTGCATTTTCTTTGTCTCAATCTTATTAGCAAAAATGTGCTATTTCCAGTTAAATGTCTTGAAAATGTATATCCAGTAATAATCTTTTTATGTGGTAATTCTAAATTCTAGCCATTTGCACTGAAAATAGTAAAATCTTCTACGACAAAACAGAAACACATCAAACCATAATTTTTCCAGTGTAGAACCCTGCATTCAAAGCTTCTGCTGGAAATCTTAAATAATTTGTCACTTTTGTAATTTATTTCCTCCTCAGTCTGAACAAAAGACTCATTAGTGTTTAAATCCTAAAGAAGCTCTGAAGACATACTGCTTTTGTGCCCTGTTAGATTTCTTGTGATACTGCTTGCTAAAACTTATCTCCATTTTTATTAAGAACAAATTAGATATGACTTCAAACATAACTGAGTGGAAATTGAGCTGTAATACTTACACCATGCACAAAATTATTACAAACGATACTTTCACACCTTAATATCCTTTAGCTAATAGCAGAAAGAATGAGTGTGAACTCAGCAGCGCTGCATATTAATCTATATCATCATAAGTGATGAATGAAAGGTCTGAGCTACCAGAAAAGCAGGATTTTGGAGGTCTGGAAGTGCAGAGGTTATGCAGCAAATGTCTCAACTTACATTAAGGTGAATTTTGCAAAGAAAGTAAAACCAAAGAACATCAAGCTCTTAATTATAAACCAAAATAGAAATAGAAAAGGTAGTAAATGAAGACTTAGCCCCCGTTTCATGGCAGTGCAGAGCCTGGAGACAACAGCAGGTACAGAAGTGGAGGCCACTGCAGACAACTATCTCTGTCCCTGAACAGTGAACGAATCAGTCCCACAAACAGCCAGACTTGCAAAAGTGACTTAAAGCAGAAGGATCCCCACCCAGAATCAGGAAATGAGAGAAGTAAATGCAAAGCCATTCATGTAACGTGGAGGGAAACACTGTGTGACCATATGGAATTGTTAGTATGTAAAGTGTTACAACAGATTTTGATAGAAATAATCATCAAAGGCATGGAGATAAAGTGAGGAAAATGGAGCAGGCTCCCAAGGATTGCTTAGGACAGGCAAATGGTATCTCTGCTTTGCAAGATCTCTAACCAGGCTTCAGAAAAAGTTCACTCAGAACAGGACTAGACTAACAGGTAACCAGGCAGAAGAGAAATACCAATAGTTGCATTGGTGCAAGAACTATTGGGATGGAAGAAATTAAACAAGAGTTCCAGAGAAGCAGCCCTGGAACTAAACTTCATTAAATATTTTAATTTTATAGTATGGTACAAAAATAGAAGATCAGCTAATAATACAAATGGACTCATCTCACCTAAACTTTGTTGCTTAAAAATCAGGCTTTTACTGGAAAAGAGTTGCTCCTTTCACTAGTCAGTGCAGAAACAGACACCTTGGAGGGAAAGTCTGTCTAGAGATGTCTAAGATTGTTCTTTCCACTGCCTGTAGAGAAGTCCAGATGATTTTATTAAGCAAACAGCCCAACTCTGAGACAGCTACACTATGCTATTTATGGGTTAGCATAACAGGTAAAGCCCACTGAGAAAACATCCAATTCCTGCAATGCATGAGAATTTACTTTCTGCCATCTATGTGCACACAATGGGAGAGGTTTTGGGTTTGACAAGACTTTGTGTTCAGCTGTACCTAATGAACATGCTCTCTACATATACCAGTCTTCTGCTGCTTACTTTCAAAGGGCAATACTAGTCCAAAGGTTTGTGGGCTGAGGTTCAGAGGTCAAAAAAGGTCCAGTGGCCAAAAGGTATCTGCCTCTAGTTTGCCTTTTCAATGAACTTATAGATTACAATACTGAGCATCAGGTGATGAAACAGTAAAATGCATTAGCCTTTAGCAGCCTCTGGGCAAGATTCTTACTGCTGAGATACACATCTAGAGAGGGGATTAGGGAATTAGAACATAAATCCATTTTTTTACTTCGTAGTTCTATGCATTCTCAGAATTTAATGACAGGGTGCTGCATAAGGAATTACTAATGCAACTTACATGAAGCACACCATGAACTCCAAGGATAAGCTCCTTTGTACAGCATGCCAAAACATATTCTGACATATAATCATCAAAGCAAATAAAATATGCTATTTTAAACTAGGAGATCTTTAATGGCTATTCTGCAAATAATAATCTGTATTTATGTATGGTTCTGTCCTTCAGCATAGCATTTGGTGGTGTCTACTACTGCAATCCACTTCAGCTAAAATTTCAAGTTTCACAGTCCAGAATGTGAAACAGCAAATGAAAAAAGCTGTACACACTATCAGCTTCTTTCTCTTCCCATTGTTTGCTCCCCTTTTCACAACATCAATTGTTAATCTAACACAAAAATCAGGAGTTATGTCCTCAGCAGTGTTAGAGCCACAGCAATGTTTTCTCAATACTTACTTTTGGCACATGTGGATTGAATTCTACTGCTCTGTGAATAGCTTCTACTGCATTCATCTCTGCAGTACTCAGCCCTCGCCTTGAGGCAGCCTCTGGAGAAAATCTACAAAAGCAAAGAAACAAGCATATTAGGTCAGAAATGCTAGCAAGAAAAAGCCAGAAAAGGAATCTAGAACATGGGGCCATGTAACCAAACTGAGTCATATTCTCTATGCTCTCCAAACTTCCACAGCAAGTGGAAACTCTGAGTGATCTATTACATCAAGGCCAACGAAAATCCCAGCAGAAGTGGAAAGCATGTTTGCATCTAACCATGGCAGAAAGTTCAAACAGTCCCTTCTCTGTCACTAATCTAAATTTGCTCTAGGTACCTTGCTAAGGGGCATATTCAGGGCTGAAGTTGCAGAAAAAAAGAAAAGAAAAAAAAAAGGAAAAAAAAAAGGAAAAAAAAAAAAAACAATGCCAAATTATTGTTGGAGGGTTTCTATTAAAAACAGGTTTGGGGAAGTTTTAGGGAGGTTCCCAACCCAATGCCCCTGGCTCAGGTTGGGATGGAAGCACGATGCAGCAGCAGTAGCAGGTGGTCTACTGGCCACAGCACCATTGAGGGTAGCATGCCCAAACGGTGGGCAATTCATCTGCCCCAGTGAATAAAAAACCAGACCATGCAATCTCTTTCTCACCTCACACCCCACGGCTAACTCCAGAGCTGTACTTGGCAGGCAGACACCACAGGGAAAGCTGTGACAACCTTAGCCCTGCCCTCCCAAGCTGGAGTCGCTGTGTAGGGAGGAAAGATGTTGCAGTAGGTACTGGCGATCTACAGGACAAAAAGAATGAAAGAAAATTACTTAGATCTTGATGTGTACATACACTTTAAAAGCAAAAACTGTCAGGACGGCAGTCAAGAAAATGGCTTTCCACTCTACTTGCTTTCCAACTTTAGGGGGGCATTCGACCCTCAGGTGCATAGACACAACTCTGCCTGGGATTTGTGTGAAGGCATCTGAGAGCAGAATCGGGATTTTGGAGCTCCATCTCACAAGGAGCTGAGCACCCTTTCAGAGTGGGCCAGTGCTCTCAAGTCCACAGGCATCAAACAGACGTGCTCAGCACCTTGGAAGGTTGAGACCCAAGAGAAAAACATAACAGATATTTGTGTCTCTAAAAACATGAACGTCATCTACCTCTCAGAATCCCTGACATAATAATGCTAAATCCATCTGCCACTATATAAGTAGATGAGCAATATTCTGACAGCTCTTGTAAAATGACATTGCTACCAGCACATCCACACTTATTTATTACCTTTTTATGGTCAGGTTCATACAAAGTTGAAGAGGTTCAGCCACACAACCCTTTTTAGTTACATCTTCATTATACTACCTAGGAAGCCAAAGCTTACCCAGGCAGTATATGTAAAACTGAAACAAGAACTGAATTTATTCTATTTCTCTTCTTCATCCTTAATATCTGAAGTGCAATGTTTGATCACTGCAAATTTTTCTTATAAAGTAATTCTGTGAATTTACTGCAGGACCGAATTTTCCTGCTACTGAGCAGATTGTTAGGGTGTGGGCTCAGATAAGAGGAATCTTGAGTTATATCAGGATTTTTGCTGGACAGTGGTTCTTAAGCACTTACTTGTCAGAGACAGCTCTGGCTTTGAGCAATGCAGCTGTGTAACATATTGTTGCTGATTTTGGTAAGCTTATATCTGTTGAAAAGAAAGAAAGAAAAGAATAAACATGTGAAAACAAAAATCTGCAGAAAGAAAAGTGTTTGATACTTCAGATTAAGCAAGACATGAAAAATTACTATGGAAACTCAGAATACTTTCTGATCTTGGACTTAAGCTGCCATGTCACATGGATTTTTAAACTTCCACCTTATATACAGGCTTTAAAATGTGTGTTAATGACCACTGGAACTATTATTTAAACAGCAACTAAGTTCATTAGAGAACTAATTCAAAGACTGTCATGACAGAGACATAATGAAAGAATTCATTATTCCATACCAAGATGTATAGGTAACTTGCAATACATGAATTTTTCCATAGTTCACAAAACATCTAAGTAATAGCTGAGGGCTATCTTCTTCAGTCTTTGTGTTTTCATGCAGAAGCAGTTGTATAACATGAGTATGTGGCAGCTATACAAGTTAAGACAGCTATTCAAGTAATAATGGATTTGATTTGCAAGCAAACAACCAGTAGATTTACTGCTGTTAAAGATTAACAGTAAAATAAGGTGTTTAGCCTCTTAAAGAAATGTCGGACCACAACATTCACCAGACAGTCTCTGGCCATTTTATCCTGTTCCAGAGACACTCGGGAACCATAAACCTGACTTAACCTATTAGTTAATTTATACCTGTTCTCTAACAGCAAATTGGCACAAAGCATTCAAAATGTAGAGAGAAATGCTTAAGAGACTTAAGAAATATATTTGTTCCCCCCTGTTACAGAGAAGAATTGACTTCAACATTAGCAATCTCATGGTGTGACTCTAGGGGACGGTCCTGTGCAGAGCTGAGTTGGACTTCATGATCCTTGTGGGTCCCTTCCAACTCAGCATATTCTGTGATCTACCCAGCAGACACATCATGTAGTGATTGAAATATTCCAGCATTAAAAAGTTAAAGACTATAGCTAAATGAAAAAAACCACAACAAAACAACAAACCAACAAATCAAACCCACTAAAGGTTGGATTCTGCAAACACTTCTGCACACTATGAGAGCTTCCTACAGTAAATAGCAAATTCAGTGTAGTAAACACAAGGCACTTAAGTAGGTCCACTGTAAGAGTGAGGAGCAGCTAATCTGACTATTGTCCTAAAAAACTGCCTATTCCTTGTTTTTTCACTAAAGTTGATTAGAAAGACAAAATTGCCATGGTAACTTGGTAACTTCAGGATTAAGAGAAACTTGTCATTTACTGAACTCATGTGAGACAGGGCTACAAAGGGCAGTTAAAGAGGATAAGCAAGTTGTATCTTAGCAGTCACATCCTTCATTTATTAATAATAAAGCAAACAGGCATGATGTCGTTCTGTTAGAGAGAAAACATTGCCAGAATGACCGAGGCACTTTGAAAAGGCTGTTTATCATTTATCTTTTAATCTCTATTATCTTTTTATGCACTTGCCCTTCAAGTATGAGATGTACAGATCTTGTTGGAAGCTCCCCTATAATATATTCCACCTATAATTTCACTGGAGTATGTAACTGTAGTGACTGAAGTAATGATAATCAACAGCATGCAAAGTAGGCTGGATGACAGATATGTTAATTACTCCACTAACAGAACACAGCTACACACACAGACATGACTGCAGCTTCAATGACAGGAGGAGAAAATATTTATAAGCACATTCAATAACCCTGCTTATACCAGGTTTTCCTTACCATGAGGAGTTAAAAGTTATTTCCAGTAAACAGAAATGCCCCTTTTCAGAACACACTGCTCTATGTCTTTCACTATAGATCTTATTCAACAGAACATAAATGAAGTGAAAGGTAGATGAATGGAAAAGAAAAAAAAACACGAGAGAAAACCAACAATGTGCTGTCATTTACAGGCTTTTCAACTGGGTAACAGAACACCTTATTTTCCCCTTACCTGCAAGTGTTTCTCTGGGCTATCAAACCACCATTACTTCATGGAAAATATTTTCCCCTGCATCAGCTCAAGCCTCATAACATTGACTTGGGATATAACCTTTAAAAGTTTGCAAGAATGATACAGAAAGGATCTTCGGCCTAGAAAGGTGTGCCTAGAAGATCCTGGAAATAGACTTTCCAAGGCAAAAGGCAAACTGCATATAAAAAAAGGACCAGAAAGTGAATGCTTGCTCAGACTTCTAATAACACAGTTAAAGCACCATTTCACTTTTCTATCTGTTTAAACTAGAAGGAACCAGGAGGCCTGGAGCAGTGACTGGTTTAGGAGAGGAAAAGCAGTTATGTTGATAAAAGCTCCTCACTCTCTTTCACCAAAGCAAGCAGCAAAAGGTCAGCAAATCGTAGAATGACAGGAAGAAAATGTCAATTCAGCCATGAGGTAAAAGAATGAGACCACTCTACCTCTAACTACAATGCATACAGCCTAGTTCATGCACCTAATCATCGATACTTGAATGGAAAATGTTCAATGGAAGTTGCATGAACCAAGTTGTGAGGATCATTACAATTCTTGGAGATCATGCAGTCAGAACTGAGCTTGATATAGGGTTAGATATACTAAACGAAAACATCGTATTACAAAAAAAAAATCTTCTAGAAGGCAGTAAGTGATCCTAAGCTGGAAACGTGCACATATAGATTGCAAGATGATTCACAATGAACTGCTGGCATCTGTAAGGAAGGGAAATGTGGTGAGATGAGGTAAGGCTCAGGTACGCCATGTGAGTCATACCTCTGGAAGAAATGGGATTTCTCAAGGAATGTTGTGTTCAAATCTGGTCACTCACGGTCAAGAGCAGCAAAAGTAAACAGAAGGACTGGATGGTTTTTGTACCAAACCAAAGGAAATAAAGACTGTGAGAAGATAAAACTGTTCTCTATGCACACCCACACAGAACACCATGAAAGGAGAAGGATTGCCTAGGTAAAACGATAATGTTGACACAAGAATAAAGAGTTCAGAATTAAATTTAAGTCAGAGATTAAAAGAAGGCTTCTGTGAACTGAATTTTGGAGGCAGATACCCAGATAGAATAGTGGGCCAAACAAAACAGCTAATTCTAGGATAGAGCTTGCTCATCTCCTGGAAGGGGCAGTATAATGTAGGGAATGCACCAGTGGTGGGTCTGACACAAAGGAGGCCTCTTCCAGCGCTATGCGCCTAATGAGCAAGCACCACTTGCTTGAGGGTAATACCTACAGTCCCCTAGCAATGGAAGAATTACCTACAAATATTTGTGATTATCCCAGAATCACAGAATGGCTGGGGTTGGAAGTGACCTCTGGATATTATCTCGTCCAACTGAGACAGCCCTCGGTAGGTCCCATACCTGCTTCCCTGCAGAAGCAGGTATGATTTTTATTTTTATTGATTTTTATTTGCTCCATATTAGACCATAAGTATTTGGTTCTGCTATATGCTGGTCTGATGACTACAATACTTAAAATCCTCCTGTAATTTAGGCTTCATCTCCAAAACTGCACCCTTGTATTTTAGAGAACGGCATAAAAAAAAAAATTATGTCTGGTAACAACTTGAATTTAGCAAGGGAATCATGTCTAAACTAGCCCTAGGAGATATGTACTCTCATGAACCAAAGGGAAGTTTAAATAAAGGACTGTGTCCAGCTTGTGAGCCATCTGCCAAAGTATCTTCACACACACTGTTTCCCGCCCTCCTGTGATTACTGGTAGAGCTCCCACAATGTGATGAAAGATGAGACTGCTATTCTGCTGTCAAATCCATCAGGACATTTTTGCCTAATAAGAACTGACATGTCAATCTAAAACAGGCTCTCCTTCTTCCTTATTGTTTGTATCTTTAAACAGAATACAAAAGTCTAGACTTAATATACATGCATTTTCCTTCCATTGGCTCCAGTCAGGTATGGGGAGGGTCAGGAAAGCAAATTCTTACTATTCATTTGCTTCTTAAGCAGTTGCTTGTGAGACTGAACTAATGGAAAACTGCTACGTATATCCAGAATGTGCCACATATCATCTAAACACATCATGGGATCTTTTGTACTTATAAATAGCAACTAAACAAAGAAATTATTATTATGGATATGGATTGATGCAACATCCCTGACCCAAATCATCAGAAGGCTCTAGACATGAAGAGACAGGAGTATTGCAATTGCTTTGGTCACTAATAAATACAAAAATCTAAGTCACTAAAAAGAAAATATTTCCTATTTTGACTCCAAGGGATATGTTATTCACAAGACAAAAATACATATTTCTATGGGCTTAACTTTAAATAGGCGAATAGCCTTATTAACATTATTGCAACATAAATATCTGCTGAAATTAGCTGCAGATCTGGGACCATAATTTCTACAGCAAGATCCTTCCAGTCGAACTGCCCATTCTTCTTCACAAAGTACTGTAGAGAGACAACATTAAGCTGCTAGAATAATTCACGTATTTTCAAATATGAAAGTATATCAACAAACTGGAAGAAGTTATGCGAAGAGGTAAAACATAGAATGGTGGAATACAGGACATATATTGTGCTATGGCCTGGGGGCAAACCTCAGCTCTGATTTTCTGTCCCTGAGCCTGTCTTTAGACTCGTGTTTAACTGTTAAGCCAACACTTGCTCTGTCAGCACAGAACCTCCACAGTTCTCTGCACCTGCAGGTTAGATTGTCAACTCTTACACAAGTGGCAGGAAAAATTGCTTATAGGAAAGACTGAAAGTGCTCTAGTAAATATGTGCAGGCTGGATTGGTGATGACAGAAGAGAGACACAGTCATCTAAAAAGACACAAACACTAAGGAAGAAAGTGAATTAAGCTGACACAAATGGCTAAAAACAAGAGTAATGGGATGAAAATCAATAAAGAAAAGTATGAACTGAACATCAGGGGAAAAACACAGTCAAAAAGATCTAATAGCCTGTAGTATTATCCCCCTTTAGAACAGTCATTTCATTTTTCCACAAGAAGTGATAGAAAACACGTTGGAGTGAGCACAACTATGAACATGGTGCTTATAAAATAAAACAGTTCTGATTCTCTGTACTTTTGACATTCCTCCTCAGTGGTGGGAAACACCCAATCAAACACAAACACACGTATGTTAAGGGCTGAATTTTGGTCCCCTGATAGAATGGGAAAAACACTTCAGCACAAACAAAAAGCCTTTATTTTGCCATGACCACAACTAAAACTTACACTGTCCAATCATGGAAAGATTTACAACTGCTGGTTGTAAACATTTCATAGGCAACTCTGGCTGAGATGCCTATCAGTGACCAAGCAGGTGTCAGTCCCTTTAACCTAAGTTAAGTCCTAAATGCCTGTAGAGGGGACAGAATAATTTCTGATACAGAAGATTAAAAACGAGCAAGATTAGCATAATTACTTTAGACTTCTGGTGCTTTTGCACAAACAGGACAAAAAAAAAAATCCCATATAATCTCATGGCAAAGAAGAGACCAGATGGTATGAACAGATATCGAACTGATACAGAGACACAGCTGAAGTGACAAGCAATTTTGATATGGAGGAAAGAAACTAATTCTTAGAAGCAGTAGCTGAAAAAGATGTGATATGAACAAAGACAATTCAATATCAAATGTTTTCTTGATATTACTGCTACACAAACTGGAGGTGCCACATGATTTGCATCTCTTGGGAAATGTAGACTAGATTTGGTATGACCTTAACTAAAAGGAACTTTCTCTTAAGATCTCTCTGTCAAAGAAACAAAAGGATTATAGAACCGCTACCTGCTACATCTTTAACTCAGAAGAAAACATTTTATTGTACTTAAAACACCTATCCAGATAGCTCCACCAGGTAGAACATCATATTGAAAATGTCAAACATAAACATGGCAATTAATGAAATGGATGGGGATGTTAGTGAGACATATATATATATACACACACACAAAATCCCTGGAGACCATAGCTAATGCAACTGATGGCTGCATGCAATTGGTTCATCAATCTGCAAATCTCTACAGAAGGAATGCCTTCTAGTTCAATATAAATAGAATTTACTCATTTCATAAGTCTATAAGGACAAGAAGAAATAGGACAAAAGGGGACACAGAAAGAAGAGTAGCCCTGAATTGGCTACATTTCAGAAAACTAATTTCTCTGTGTTAACTGCTTGGGTTTCACGGAGGTAAAATTATTCCAAGAGAAAGAAGGCTGTTTCTAAAGTGTTTCTTCAAAGGCCTGCATTTTGATTTAACACTAATTTAAAGTAGGATTCTGCTAAGTGAGCTGTTACCAAATAAAGTGTCATAGTGTAGAGCAGAATGAGATCTTTTGTATTCGCACTCCACTTTCTTGCTGTGTACCCGTTGGACTGAAAATATCTTCTCAAGTGAACTCTGCATTAGGGACTCTGTCTACATGGCAACATGGTCTTTCTCCTTCTCTGCACAGGGGTATGTGAAAGAACAATGTGTAGAAGGTGCTTTTCCTCCTGCAAACCAGAAGACTTATCGTCTCACTAGAAAACACTGCTCTTTTAAAAAATGAAAGTAAGGACAGGTTTAGAGAGGAATCATTGCACCACTAAGACTAAATACACAGGCACACATTCTTTCTAAAACTGAGTTTTCACACAGTGCCCAGGTTACCAGAGAATATCTATCAAAGCAACTGGCTGCCCAGGGAATTTAATAAATCAATTGCTCTAAGCAACAGAACAAGCAGATCAGTTCCACTGGAAAACAATCTGGTTAAAAACCAAGGAAAGAGGAGCAGAGACTTTATCCACTACAAATATCAGAAGCTTATTCCATCAAGAATAGTCTCTTTAGCAGCCACAACTATTTCTGCTGTAAATAACAAGGATATGAGTTAAATCAGAGCCAAAAATATTTTCAGAATTCAACAGTATTTAAGTCATCCACACTCTATTGACAGACTCTGAAACCATAATGATGTAGCTCAGCAACAGTGCATGCTGTCCCACTAATGAGGCCCTTTTTCCATGAATAATGAGTATGGACATCAGCTCTGTTGCCAGGTACATAATATAAACACAATTTAACACATGGTTTTTGGTAAAGCAGCGCATCTGCTTGCAGAGGCTGAGATTTCACATAATGTGATCCAACTTTTTAGCCCAGGGTGGGGGCAGACTACTCAAGGAAATAATTTGTTCATATGTTATCAAAATACGATAAATCAGGTTTGGTCTTAGTGAAAAAAAAAAAGGCAGTGGAGTGGGACCAACAGAAACTGCAGATAGGAAAGTATAAATGAGTTCAGTGTTTTATATTCCAATAAATCTTACAACACATGAAGCTGATGAGTTCTAAAATGAGCTGAGACTCCCTAAGACGTGCCTTCTGAGACTCATGAACTGTAAGGGTTACACTGGTTAAAGCCTGTGTTTGCTGATTCTTTGTGCATACCTAGTATACACACACACCATACTCAAAGCATGAGCTGAAACTGCATGTGTTCAAACAGCCAAAGTAAGAGCTTGATTTTTAAAAGTTTCACTTGTTTTGACTCTATCGGATGCTCTTGAGAGAACAAAACACCAGTTTTATCAACTTCCATGACCAACTGCCACCAATGGTGTTGGGTAAAAACAAGGATCAGTGCTTTAGAATGCCAAAGTAGAGCTTGCACTGGAATTTAGTCTTGAGATTTGGGAAGGCATGGCTTAATTCCTTGTTCTTTCACAGTTCTGCTCTCTCTCAGGACTACTGCTTCACAACTACATTGAAGACTAGACGGTGCCAACATCCTGTGGTGCCTGGGGCATAAAAAAGGGCATTTCTATTTACTTGCTTCTTAACATGCCAAAATATACTACAGGAATCTATCTCTGTGTCACAAGAAGTACTGA
Source organism: Grallaria varia (assembly GCA_013396735.1). Classification (NCBI taxonomy): domain Eukaryota; kingdom Metazoa; phylum Chordata; class Aves; order Passeriformes; family Formicariidae; genus Grallaria; species Grallaria varia. The sequence continues at coordinate 216,820 of VWZG01005220.1, forward strand.
AACACAAGGAGCTATGAGGAAGACTCTAATGCTACCACTTTAACCACCAGTTTCTTCAACCAGACTAAATACAATCAAGACCTCTCCCAGAGTCATCGCTGCTACTGAATGGCAATGCTCAAGGGCCTGGGTGACATTTTGATCTCTGCTTATAATGATTTGATTCCAGAAAGAGTTGAAAACATTCCAGACTGGACTGGTAGTGGTGATTATCACTAACATTACTTGTAATCAGCCGCTTATTTATCTTTTGTTAAATGACCTCATCTCTGCCATGCTCCAGCGCAGGAGTCTGAAATATGGCAGGACGATCAAGTTAGTATTAAGCCAGTGGCCTATTATGAGCATATATAAAATTTATCTTAATTTCCTAAGTTAAAAGACATCAGAAGAAAGCAGTTAGCACATATTCAGTGGAAACTTCTGCATTTTTTTTTGGTTATACTGTCCAAAGATTCTTTCCTTATCAAGTACAAACGTCTCAGTAATCCAAAAAACTTATGCATCATCCCCTTGCCGTGTGATGTTTCATGTGATGATATGGGTCCAAGTACAGAGGCTGACAGTGAGAGAAGCTCTGCCTGTGTGAGCTCTTACTGTTCTGCTTTTTGGCACCCAGGCACAGAAAATGACAAATGAAGAGGAGGCCGAAGTCACAGAGAAAAAGTAGATGCAAAAGATGTTAAGATAGGAGGAGATGTATCTTGACCATCACTGACTGCCCTGAAGAGAAGACTGGGATAGGCAGTTAGGAGAGGCAGAAGAATGGCACTACGAATGAGCAGTACTAGCTGAACACGGAGCCTCTGGTAGGAACTGGGTGCAACACAAAGCTGAGAATGAACATGCAAAAGAGAAGTAGAAGCAAATTCAGTAGCAAGTGGGACAGAAGACCAGCTGGTTCCTTCTAAGCATCCAAAGCACTGTGGATATAGGCTCCAATATCCATATTCGTAGGCATTTATACAACAGTACTTCAAATAATGTCCATCCATCTTTTCAAAAACTTTGGGTGTTACAAGTCTTAAAATCCCTGTTCAAGGAACACCAGACCCAGTACGAGTTAGCAAACAAGAACATTTTAAAGGCTACAAGATGAACACAGAGAAAGAGTTAAGAAATCTTTGTATTAAGGACTGTGTAAGGGCATGTATGTGTCCATCAATTTCATTACAGAGTTTTCCAGATTTTAAGAGTTTGACTTAGAAATACTTTTTCAGTATGTACCATATGGAGAAAATATAAATATATATTTGAACTTACCATCGTACTTTGCTAAGACTGCCTGGACATCTGCATACGCTTGCAGCTCCAACAAAGCCTCTAGCAGGTTTTCATGGATGTTGAACATGCTGAGCAGAGGAAACTCCTTCATCAACTACAATCAATAACATATGAAAGAGTTAGATTATTAATGTGGAAATTGCTCAAAATACATTGAAATAGCCAACACCAAGTTAAAACCTCCCAGTTCCCCTTGCTCTTAGTTCTTTCCTAGAGTTCACTATTATCTCAGGAATTTCTGGGCTATTCATGGATACTAAGTCAGGTTCTTGACAAGACATGCTTGCGTAGGATGTAATTAGTCAAATACAACAACATAGCTATCTGTGTACGTAACTCTCCTTCAAATAAAAAGGTTTCTTCAAAGTGAAAAAGAATTATTGTTCTGAAAAAAGAATCTTCAACAGTGTAGCTCCAGTATATAACTAGTAAGTAATCTAGCACCTCACTGGTATATTAGTGGGAAAAGTAGAAAATACGTTGAAAAAAATCACAATAACATCAAATGAGAGAAGCTACATTATCAAGTATGTGATACCAGGATTTGTAATTGTAAATACTTTAGAACGCAATTCCAATTGTGGCCAATATATATATATATATACACACATATATATAAAAAAGACAGCAATTGGAAAGATAAAGTTTGTAGAACTCTATAGTGTACCACTCTAAGTAAGGACTCTATCTTGTATGACAAACTGAATGAAATGTATAGTTAAAATAATCTAATACTTTCACAGGCAAAAGCCTTTACTTATGAAGTAAGCCTTCGAGAAATACCAGGGATTTGTTTTCAGATACCCTCTGTTTCAATATCTGCACAGATTCAAATGACTGAAGCTGATATTTTATTGCATCTCTTTTTTCCAAGTCATGCTTGTAAGAAGCATCCATGTTTTTTACTGTAGAATTGATTAAACAATATTTTTTTATTATCAGAATGATCCTCTAAAGCATTCAAGTGTTAAAAGATCCTAAGATCCTTGCTTCCTGGTTTGGTCTTTATGGATGTCTAACAGCCCACATGATGTACACTCAGCACACAAAGGTCCCAGACAGTGTAGAACTAGGACAGTCGATATTACCACTGTTCTCCAGGAACTTGAAGGGAAACATTATCATTTACAACAATCTTTCTCATACAGTTTAAGAGAACAGAAACAATGTAACAAAACAAGTAAAGAAACTGATTCAAGGCCAGTCTTGCTCTATTTGAAAATAATAATCTGGATCTGAAAACTCTTGTCACTTACTAAATCTACTTCTCAAGACATAAATAGATCAGAAGCAGCAAACCTCAAATGCAAACAGGTAACATAAACAAAAGTAAACCAGGATTGAAACATGAGGGGCGGAGATTCACCAAGAACTTACCAAAAAAAGGACCTTGATACTTATCTAGGTTAAGTGGAAGGATTTGAGAAAAAAAAAAAAAAGTTTAAGACATTACTCATGAAGAAAAATAACCAGAGGTGAAAGTTCACATAGCTGGATTCCTCAGTTAGAGACAGAGTCTGCTTCACAGAGCCCACTTGTCTTCATTCTTGTCCATTGGATTTTTAAGAGAGGAAGCTTCTATTTGACAGGAAAGAGCATGACAAAATCTGGCTCTATGTAAATATGATTTAAACTTTAGAATGAACATCTTGCAAAGAAACTCCTCTAAGGGATTAAGAAAGATTACCCCTGCTCTTTGGGAATGAATAATGGCTGGCAGAATAACATTCCCTCCATCAGCGAAGAAAAGGGAAGAACTGCAGCTCACTATAGATATACTGTGGCCAATAAAGGCTCTTACTCTGGTTCTCCATCTCTCTCTGACATCGCTCACCGATTAGTTTTTTTTTCTATTTTAATTAGGTTCTGTCAGAGTGATAAATCCTGTCTCAGACAGCAGCAGAATAAAGGTCACTGTCTGGACTGCCAGGCCTCCAAACTGACAACTGTTAATAAAGGTTTCATCTCGAAAAGGTCGAACATGAAGTCCAACCCAGTAATAATGAACTCAGTTGATACTGCAGCCTCAAAAATAAAACACCTTTTAAGTGGCCACTCAGCTATTTGAAAACTGACTGTGAGTAAATGAGAGCACATTTGCTATTTAAAAAATAAAAAAGAAAGAAAAAGGCATGAACTCATTTCTCTGTCACCTCTGGATGTAAAGTATATAGTTTTCACTGCAAATAATTTCCAGTCACAGTAAAAATTTGTTTTTCAAGAAACTTGCCAGAACGTAAAGCCACTTGGATGGAAGAATATTAAGACAGGCCATCTTTCAGGCCTCATAGTGAAAGCGAACACCAGGGAAGAAAAAACTGCCCTGGGGGCCAGCTGAATGGTCAGGGCAGGCCACGCACTCTGTCATGCTGAGGAGCAACAGAGAGCAGGCTGTGAGCTCACTCCCCTCCCATCCCCTCCCCAGCAGATGAGAGGGAGCTGGCTCGTACTCCACACCGAGAGACAAAGATGGGCATGTTATCCTCAAACACAAGATGAAAAACACACACTTGAGTTCCCCAGACCCACACAGCATTGAGCTCTCATCTGGCCTCCGGTTTTAAGTGGCACAGACAACCCTTTGCACCCAAAGATTTATTTTCTGCAAAGTTACAGACCAATATTTGCCAAATTGTTTGGCTTATCAATTTTAATTCTCTTTATGTCTTTACTGTAACCTGTCAAATGCTTTCATTTGAGTGGCAAGCACTGCACTTAGAGAAAAGACAAAGGCCCTGTTATCTTTCTCTACACCTTTTGGACCTCAAGGGAGCAGCTACTGAATCCAGTACTCAAGATTTCTCACCAGAGCCACTACAGCATTTTAAATAAATACTAATTAGGACTAAAAATGCCTTCCAGTTAGTTGGTTTCTCAGCTGGTGTTAAAGAGAAGTGCTCCACTGAGCTCATTTTCATATCATGGGAAAACAGACGTCACATAGCTATGAAAGTATTTCCTCCTCACAACATAAGGATATTTAAACAGCTATTGAATGCATCATGCCAAATTTATGTTCACAAGGATTTTAATTCAAACTTTTATTGGTCAAAATACTTTCTAGTGATGAAATTCAGACCTGGGGCTGGGTTAGTCTGTATTTTGTTCTAATTGCTCTACATGTTTTGGGGGAAATAGATACAGGTGTAGAAAGTGGAACTGCTTTTCTTGATAGATTCATTAGGTATACTGCAATTATACAGAAATGGTAGCTTTTGCAGATAATTATTGTTTTAATCTTTTAGAAAAAAAATACTTTGGGAGTATAACTGCAGAAAAATTCTGGGAATTAGTCCGGATATCTTAATGCTAATTCTGGGAGCTTTGTATTCTCAGACTCATCTCAATTCACATTGCAGGGTGTAAGTTCAAAAATTTTGTGTAGATCTGAAAATATGATGATCACAACAAATGCTTTATGGTACAAGGAAATTGACATCTGATTTATAGGATGAGGAACAAGTTTTATCTCCCTACAGGCAGTTTAATGAAGATTCCCTTGCCTGAGAATTTTCAGTCACCAGTGTTTTCTCATTAAGATCCAACTTTTTTACCATTTTCAAGGAATGTAGCTTTAACTGCTGCATCTGTTATTTTCCCTGTGATGATACTAACATCATGCATCAATTAGCAAAGAGATATTATTTGTGTAGAAAACTGCTTAAACCTACAGCTTACGCCTACAACCAGACCCCAGGACTCAAGTGAATACAAAATTGGATAAATGAATGATCTTATATATAACCTGGTGTTGACACATTTATTCTCCATTTGTATTATGGCTGTAGGCATGTCGCATTTTACAGGCAGTGCATGCAACCATTCATTGCTGCTTTTACTCGTACCTTCTCAACAAACAAACAAAAACATTTTCAGATCAATGTATTCAACTGAATGCATTCAATGAAAGGAAAAATTAATTCATCCTAAAATGAAGAAAACAACAAGCAAATAAGGAAAATTCAATGCAAACAGTGAAACTGTTCAAACTTTAATTCCTAGTGTGCATGTTCCTGCAATGGGTATCTGATATGGCAAAATCTGTCCACTGCTATTGAAGAATCAAACACACAGTATGGACAGCACTGTCATTTTCACAAGTGCTTTGCATAAACTGCTTTCTGACCTGTAATCTGCAAAAACTGTTAACTGAACAAGGTAGAAAAGGCAAAACTCCAATCCATTTCTGAGCAGAAAAACAGAAATCTCCACTTCTGTGGGCTTCACTGTCTACAGCTGAGCTTCCAGATGTCTAAGCTCTGACTGAAGCTCACTCTGGGCTTGAAGCATTTACAATGTCACTCCATGTTGACCCTCTGATGTCTAATAAGATACACTAGTTCTTAAGTTCTTCTCCTCACCAGCTCACCTGGCAAGGACAGAAGGGAAGAAACATTGTCAGCAGCCTAAAACAAGCACACAAACAGGCCCTGTTAACAATATCAGGTGCTTAAAAATTATCCTAATTTCTGGTCCTAAAAGTGCAACTCATTCAAGCACAGTCTCATTGTGAGTGGGTTTCATGTGATGTAAACAGACACCTTCACAGCTCTTGGAGTTGGAAAAAGATCTGAAATACACTGGACCTACCTAAATTAAAGTGCTGCTTAATTATAGCAACAATAAGATTCTGTCAATTCATTAATTTCTCGAAGTGTTGCATTCCCTTTGGCAAATAATCACTGTTTTGTTTGGAAGCAGCTCCACAGTTACTCTTTCACAGCTCAAAGAAGATAGAAGCTAAGAAGCCAAATCTGTCAGATCCTGTTGTTTTGAAGCTTGGAAATGATTAGCAGTAGTACCCCCATATTTTCATTCATATGTGGAATTCAGGAAATTTAGCATCTTCAAAGTGACAGAAAAGAGACCCAGATTATACCCAGTTTACACTAGCTGTGGGATGGCATGTGTTTACAATTTGCCAACATTTCATTTTAAATTTGAATTTAGACCTAGTGCTCCAGAATATTCAAATATAACATGACTTTTCTTCAGTGCAGGATTAACAATGAGTCAATGGAGTGAAAAATATCTTACTACATACACAAACTGTAAGGAAATATGCTAGAACATGCAGCCTTTATGTTCTCTCAGAGTATGACTTGAGTTCTTTAAGGAATATAATTACGAAAATGCTGTTATTTGGACTATGTTGTAAAAATATATGTACTTCAGGAAAAAAAGAGAATTTTAAAGGCAGATGTGGCATGAACCCTGAAGAGCACTAGTTGTTCCAGATCTACATTTACTACTAAACAATCACATCATACAAAACTAATAACAGTGGTAAATCATAATAATGTTTGTTACTTCAGATATTAGTAACCTTCTAAAGCATGAAAATAAAAGTAATTATTCACAGTCCTGTTCAAAAAATTTCCTTTATTTGCATCACAGAATCATATAATGGTTTGGGCTAGAAAGGACCTTGAAGATCATCTGGTTCCAACCACTCTGCTCTGGGCAGGGACACCTTCTACTGGAATCAACCTGTTCATGAAAATTCATACTTAATACATCTAATTCTCCCTGAAAGTAAAAGTGGCTACTAAAAGGAGGCAAAAGCAGTGGACAGAAGCAGAATTAAACCTTAAAAGATTATCCCAAAGTACTTTTTGCAGAAACTGACATATTTTTAGAAGTTGATGTTTAAATTAAATTAAAGTGAGGAAAATATCTAGCAGCTCAAAAATGAGCTAGAAGGTTCCAGAGAGATGGAAGACCATAATTAAAGGACAATACAAAGCCTCTGAACATGGAGCGATTCAAGATGGTGGACAAAAAGGAGTTCAAGTTAGCAGGGCTCTTACCAATATGTGACCATATTCTAGCTTAATAGAATCACAATGCTGGAAGCCCATAATTTATATAAAAAACATTCTTAGCAATTTAGGTAGTAGTAGTAGTTTGTGCAGAATCACAGTCATGACTAAAAGTGAGGGCTCTGAGTCATGTGCAGATAGAAAGAAGGGATGAACACCACTACAAGAATCACAGAAGTCTCCAACAGCCCACAGAAATGAGGGATGTTCCAATCTGCACTTCCCACTTCACACATCATGTGAGTCTGAGAGAAAACAAATCACATTTGAATACACACTCACACGAAAATATTAAAATTAGCATTTATCACTTGGTGTTATTATTGCAGTGCTTGTGTGTCAGAACAAGAATTAACTGAAGATACTACCTGGTGGTGGAGACCAGCAAACATCACCATTCACAGGAATAGCACTATTCTAAAATCTATGAGATAACATTTGGTCTTATTTAAGAAGTACTTACCCTTCAGATTTTAATAAATGGTACTTTAAACAACTGCTGCACACACTAGTAAAGCTAGAATCCCACTCATGGCAGAGCAGCCTGCCTAACTTGACCTGTGTAACACACGCCAAAGAATCTGACTCACTAATCCTTGCCTCAAGCACAGAAGCATTTGGGACAGACAGACAGTAGCTGCCTGTGCAAGTTGCTGCAGAAGTGTTGTTAAGTTGCTAGGGATCATGACATCTTTATTAGCAATTAGTAATCCCTTTGTTTCACACAGCTTGATAATTCAAAGTGCAAAACACTGTCTTGGCTATGTATTTGCATTACTTAAGAGGAAATCAGCAACGCACACAAGAGTACAGAATTCCATAGGACATTGAACAGAAATCCTTACTCAAAGCCCACCAAAAGAGGTTGCCAAGAAAGTATGCTAGATTTGCAGAACCATCATACCAGCAAAAATCACTAACACTGCTCAAGAAAAGATAAAAACCCAACCTACCTATATTATTAAAATGGACTTAGCATGGATGAGTACCCTTTCAAAGCCTTCAAGTGACATAACCTCTTAAAATATTTTAAATGGGCAGCTTGAGTGTTTAAAGAACTTATCATGCAGCCCACTGATAAGCATGCAGCACTCTAACAATACAAGCTGTTTAGGTGTCTTCTGTGGCATGAAGTATCCATTTAGAGACTGCAAGTGGGCACCAAGATCAATACATAAACACATCCAACTCAAATATCCTCAGCAAGGTTCTCAGAGATAAATAAACTTCTAGGTCCTTCATCATGATCTGAAGAGTAATTTCTTGGCAGATATGACTGATCCTAGAAATAAAATGTACTTTTCAGATCCTTAAAGAGGTTTTGTTTCCATTCTTCTCCAAGAAAAACCTGGAGACCCTCTTCTCTCCCTAAACCTTGCTCGTTTATAAAACAAAGTTGCAAAGCACAGAGCAAGTTGCAATTTTTCTGTGTCTCAGAAATACACACTTATTAAGAATATCAAGCAGTTTTCAAGGGAATGCAGAGCCATGGGTTAGGAGATAAAACCACTCCAGTTTCTTTCATCTTCTCTCTGAAGGAAGAAGCAATTAAGAGCTTCCATTTGCTTTGTCCACTAGCATGCCTTTTGCCTACCACCCTTCTCTTTCATAAACATACATCACCCTTCAATTAAAGCTTGTTCCACAGGCCAAATCTTCTCCAGAACAATCCCAAGAAGCTCCCATTAACTTGGCAATTCACTTTCTTGTATAGTACATTTTCACTTGGATGTTCTAGTGACCCAGTTAAGGGAAATAACTGTGTTGGTCTGCCCCTGAGTTCAGTGGTGCAGTCACCGATCCAAAGCACAGAGAGACCTGCATACCCTCCACATCCTCTCTGTTTTCCATCAATGAAAAACACAAAGCACAAACCCAGCACATTTCTGTTTTCTTCCATTGTAATGGTGACGTAGTCTGAAAAGAACAGACAGAAAGCTGCTGGCACAAAAGGTTACCTTTGCTCATCAGCATGGAGCTACTCGGCTTGCAAGACTGACCACAAGGAAGATTCACCATGAAGGGATACTAAAGATTCCCCACAGCCACCATTACAGCCTTTTGCCTCTGCACACACTAAATTTTCCAACATCATTTAGAACAAGCTAGTGTAAATACTCTTAACATAATCAGCACAACAAATAAAACAACCAGCACTGTAGACTTTCTCCTCAGGGACAGCAAAAGCAATCTGGTTCCCTCACAGACCATATCATACTCTGTATAAACAAGAATAAAACTGGAATAACTCTGTTGACTACACTGGAGTTATTCCAACAATACACTAATCAGAATGAGATCACAAGTTAAGTCAATATACACAAATAGTGACAGCTGCTGGTTTCTATAGCAAAACATAGTAAATAATTATCATCAGAAACACAAGCAAAAGTAACACCTATGTATGATTCCATTACATGTTTCCATGGAAACTAAGAGTTCGTAATTCTCATTTATTCAACTCAACTAAATGAATTACATTCACGGAGCAAAGCCAGCAAAAAAATACTATCTCAAAATCAATCACAGAAACAACAGAAATTCCTACCCAATTTTTTTAAAATTAAGAAAAACTTAAAAATCAGTGCTTCAATCAGTTTAAAAAAAAAACAACCCTGGTTTTAACTACCTTCAATATAATATTAAAAATATGACTTCCCTATCAGTAGTGTATATAAACATAAAATCAAAATCTTATTTAAATCACCAACAACTCATTTTCGTTCCACTAAGGTGTTTTAAGCAGGATCTCAGACTTTTCTTACATAAAATTCAACTAAGACAATCTAATCCATCAGTAATGTCCTCAAGATGGCCTCATATATGAAATGAATTAAACACTCGCAAATATTTTGTTTTTTCGAAGTGGCAGAGACTCACTACATCCCAATCATATTTCCCAGATGGTGTCATGAACCTCTTAACACTTCATTTCCATCATGTTCCATGTCTAGAGAAACCTGTTTTCAATCTTTCAAACACAAACAGGGCCTCCGCCCTCTATCCCCTGATGCTAGATTCAGCAGTCCCCAGCCAACATATTCTTCATATTATTTTTAGGATGAATAAATTCATCTCCTCCCTCATCAATCACATTGAAACCTTCAATGACAGATTCATGTTCTTCAAAGCTCTTCATAAGTGTATTATTTATGTCTTCTGTGAAGAAATGGAGGTTATGCATTCATCAGAAATAAGTAGCTCCAAGCGACTCTAAGAAAAGCATCTGCAAAGCTGACTTGACCCTACTCTTGCTCCCAGTGTACTGGAACTGTGACCTAGAGATACTGCTGCTTTTGTATTTAATCTAGAGACCTGCTAATTCTCAGATCACCTTGCTTAAAGCAAAGAGCTCTAAAGGCATCTAAATTCAGTTCTGAGGATTTGTCTCAGTGTCTGTATGTGAAAAAAACACAGAATGCACTGATCTGAGTGGAAGCTCTAGAAGCTGAAATTCTATCTTCATACTTCTTTCATCTTGCAGCCAGTCATTTCAGCAAAACATTCATGTTGAGTGTTTTCTGTCCTTCAAGTGTCTAACGAAAGATGACTTTGGGTCTCCCTGCTATTGTTGCTTTTTGAGATCCACCTTGTACTTAACTTCTCCAATTTTCCATTTTGCTTATAAATTTCAGACAATTTTCTCTCTACTGACAGAGTAAGCCATTCATTATACTCAGAGCTCACTGGTTCACACTCTGCATGAGAAACCTAGGACTAGATGGACCATCCAGGTCCCTAAATCCAGCGTTCTGCACACACAACTATCCACACATATTGACATCAGCAGAAGAAAGCTCCACAGAGCACTGTTCCACACAGTCCTATCTACAAATCACAGAACATGTTCAGCAGCCCATCATAAGCTCCAGAAGTCTTCATAGGATGTGTGACATCTAATTACGAAATTCAAAATTTTATCTTGCTTGTATATTAATGCCAGAATGTAGAATTCCAATGTTTGTCCCCAAAACATTTCAGTATTTGTCCCAGATTGCCTGTGTAACAAAATTAATGAAGAAGCAGTGAAGCTAGCTGGACCAAAACCCATGTTTTTGAAATCAATGTTCTGTCAGCAGACCAGAAGACTGCAAAACCAGGTCTTTCTTCCCAGGCCCTCTTTCTCACTCTCCTAGCTATACAATGGCTGTTTTTTTGACAAGTTCTTTTTCAACACCTCAGTCTCAGAGTCTTAGTGATTCTGAGGACTGAGAGTTGTGTGCTTGAAAAACCCCAGCCAGAGTCAGGAAACAAAGTTAGTCACCATCTGGCAGACTATTTAGAATGAGGACCTGCATTATTATGATGAACTCTGCTCAATGTTTTCAAGAAGTACTCGTAAGTGCTCCAGTTCCAGGAGAAGATGCTGGTACCGGATTCCAAGCTGGAAGACACAATGGCCCTACTGCCATTGATGCAAGTGCCACAGCATCAGAGAAAGTCACTTGACTTTTTACATTAAAATTCCCACTGACCTGCAACAAGAATTTCCCTTTTCACTAGGCAGGTGTTGGACCATTAATCTGAGCTGCCTAAAGCACACTTTGCAGGTGCTTCATTCTGGTCTGGGATTCCATTTTGTGCATTTAAAATTTAACTTCTTCAGCCTAACTTCTGGAACTCTGCAACTTGCTGGATCTTCATTTTTACCTGACTTATGGGGGAGCTGGAAGCATAAGAAACACAGGAAACTGGTAGAAAGTTTTATCATCTGCCCAGAACTCTAAGGCTCTGTCCCTCCTTCTGTCACAGACTTGCTACTTTGGGTGATGCAAGTCATCTCCAAGAATTCTGTTCCTAATCTGCATCCAGGGGACCTCACTCAAAGAAATTCTGAGCATTCACAGCTACCTCTAAACATGAGCATTTTATATATCTGAAACATATACAGTACCTACTGTGGACAGCTGCCCTTCCTGCTATCTCCAAAATAGCTGCTGTTTAGTGTTTCAGATCTGTAGCTTTGTAGCTTGCTGACTTATGACTACCAATGATAGCTCCTCTGCCTATAAACCCCAGACACAGTCAGCCCCCATCTCAGTGGGAGTTCAGTTCATCATAGATTAATTATTTGGGTTTGACTTTTCAGCGAGAGGTTTTGCATGAATAAATAACACTGTCCTCATGTCTGAAAAGGGTGATGCAAACAATGTATACAGCCAAACTGCAGCTTTGCAAGGAGAAAACAGAATACTTAAGATGTGGTTATTAAATTAGCAGCATTCACCACATGCTTTATAAAAACATGTTACTAACTACATGATCAAATAATGAAATACTGCACTCCACTGCACATGTACCAGGATAGGAAATTCAGTGTGTATGGGTTACCATCCATCTGGTATTTTATGTTGCTTGCATAGCCTTATAAATAACGATCTCTTAAGTTAATCTTTACATACATTACACATACAAAATAACTATCAGCAGTGCTGAATCCAGCAGGAATGGCTGCTAACTTTTAAGAAAATACGTATCATTTCTGTGCTACTATTCTCTAAATATCACACATGAAAGAAATCCAAACTCACATCTCTCATCATTTTCACTGCTTCCCTGGTCCTTCCCAGCTTCCTTGCACACATTGCCAGTCTCCTTTTAATATATACTAACACATTGGTGTCCCTTCCTGTATAAGAGAAAAAAAAGAAACAGCATTAAGATAAAGCAAAGGTACATTTAGTATTCCGACACAAAAGAAAACACAGTTTTCTTGCCATTTCTTTTCCTATTCACTACCATAAATGCTTTCATGAGAATTTCAATAAAAAGTTACCAAATTCTGATGATTTAGGTGTGGCACAACAGCACTGAAATTAGTGGAATTAATCTAGACATACAGTGGGATAAATAAGAACTCCTGGGTTGGCCTTACATCTGTCAAATATAAGCCTATCTGAAGGTGCAGAAAACACTACAGGGTACAGAGACCATCAAGTACTCAAGTGAGGCAAGGAGCACCCCTATGAAGATAATGTTGGCATAAAACTCTGTGGTCACACTTACCAATTCACCCACAGGGTTAATACAAGAGCATCCATGAAAATGCATGTTATATCCTGCCTTTTTTTTACAGTTACGCATACATGCTTGCTAATAAGAAGAAGTAGCAAAACAAATCCTCATCCTCAAACAGTCTTCTTCTTAATGATTAGAAGAAAAGAAGTATATGCTGAACTCTCTATTTACATCCTTTACTAGATCTAATTATCACCTTCAATTCCTCACACCACTAATTACAGATGGCAAATTAACATGTTTCAGATGTGACAGTCCTGTGTGCTGGAAGATGACCTAATAGCAAAGATGACAGAAACTGAGCAGCAGCAATAATTACTCTCTTTGAGAATTCTTACTCCTTTCATTTCTCATTCACTTCCCTGTAATTCAAAAGCAAACTCTTAAAATGCTTCTGGACAAATAGGAAATGAGAGACCAGCTAATCATCTACAAAATTACCCTATCATGAAAATATAAGACACCTGATACAAATCATCTTTGTGTATAGCATGTGGTCTGTAAAGATTTTAGCCTGCTCCTAATATTTTCAAGCCTTTCATAATAAGAACAACATGTGGGCTGAAAACATTCCAAGTACCTACAAATTGTTTTAGAGCTGTGATTAAAATTTTCAGATAGATTAAGCAGCAGGTTGAAAGGTCTGACTTTGGAAGAAAAAACAAATAAGGGAGGGAAGAATTTCTTTAGCTGTATTTTATATTACCTAATTCCTTATCTCTGCATTGATTCCTGTATATTTAATACACAATTTATTAGTTACATGTGTTTCAACATGCTTATGCAGTGTACATGAGGTATGCATTTCAGGTTAAGCTTCTTTTCAGGCTTTTCAGAAGGAATGGTGAAAAGGCATTTATTTACTATGAAATCAGTCTTTCAGGCCAAAATTCTCTGAGGTGACTAATGACTTAGAGTGCCTAACATGAACAACCTTAAAAAGAAAAAGCCCATGCTTTCTACAAAGTAGCACATTTTAAAAGAAGCCAAGTTGGGTACTTAAAGTCATTATTTACTCTTAAATTTAGGTCTAACACAAAATATTACATGAAGGAGATGGAACACATGAACAAACAGAAACACAGAGCAATGTGCTGTTGTTTAAGAAACTACAGTGTGTTTCACCTGTAAAAGATGAAATGCCCACTTTTCATCCCAAAATCAACTTCAAGGACCAAAAATGGAACAACGGACTACTCAGAACGATGGAAAACATCTGTCCACAGTCCATCCTCTCCACCTCTGTAAACCATGCAGAAGTCCAGCATATAATCAAGAGAATTCTATGTGGAGTACCTTTGTCCAAGGCACAATCTGAGGCTGTAACTGTTCTAATTTCTGTGGGTGCACACTGACATTTTCAAGGTGAGACTGGGTGGTATAGAGAAGTGGGATGATCTAGATCCTCCTGAAGACCCTCTTGAAGACACAGTCAGGAGCTGGCAGTCACTTTTCAGCCCCCCTGCTCTGTGGCAATGCACCTAATTCTGTGTTTCAATTGGTTATTTCCCCAAATGCAATACTGGAGGTTTAGGGGGTCAAATTTGATCATGATACTAGACATCTAACACACACAGGTTACAGAAATACCATACTTGTACCTGCCTGCACAAACTTCACCAGGTTAACCTGAATATAAGCATTGTGACAGCGTTTACGAATTACTTATCATGTACTTTTCATTGAATTGCTGTTATTTTCTCCACTCAGGATGGATTGAGTGCACAAATTAAGGTTGCACAGAGAACCATAAGCCTGTTAGAGCCAAAATATTGCTTCAAGGGCTCAGCTGCTCTACATTTTTACTTTCATCAAAAATAAACAAATCATCCTAAGTATCATTTCACAACCAACATATGTTTCAAATAGTACTCCAAACCTGTAAAAAACCTCAGGTTTTCAGGTATAGACTTGCATACACTTTTGAAACCAGGGATCACAGACAATTTTACTTTGTACAAATTTTATCAGCAATCTTCAAGTTATATGAGATAGCCAGAGGCTGTGAATTCAGGTCCTGAGAAACCTGAAGATGCCAAAAGTATGTGAAGGGCTTGTATCTATGTGATTAATTTGTGTTATTTTTGTCTAAGGTAGCCATTCTAGTCTAGAAGTAACCTAGACTGCTTTATTATCTCTTTGGTTATTTACTGTCAGTGAACCCTCATGTATTTCCTTAGATTTAAGGAGTATCTAATAAATAAAATAGCACCTAAATCAGTTTTCTCAATATTTTAAAAATGCAATAAAAATCTAGACTTTCAGTTACAACACTGCATTATTCCAGTTGTTAGTTTCTATGTTTCTGTGACCTTTCTTAATACATGCAACTAACTTTTCAAATGTCACACTGGTTAATGGTCTCATTAACTTTTACACAGAACAATACAGTGTACCCACCTACCCTCAGTGCTGATGGAAAAATGCTGGCAAAACATCAGTTCGCTCCTGTTTCCATCATTCTTTACTGCCTTTTCAGAACATGAGCCCATGTTTTCAAAGTGGCTTAAAGCACTTCAGTGCAACTTCCTTAAACAGTGTCCAGCATTTTCTGAGTAACAGATCTCTTTTGGCACTAATACCTTTTATTTTCTGTTAAGTTCATGCTACACTATTTTCTGTCATGACAAAGAAAAGGCATACCTGTAATCTGAGCACTGATATCTCAGCAACAGAATCAAGCAAAAACATTGAAACAGAATAGTCTGGCTCTAGGGCCATATTCCAGCCAACACCAAATACTGAGGGCTCAGTTTTTAGAGGGAAAAGAACACCTCCTCCCCGCCTAGAAACCAAAGATCTCCCTGGAACTTCTCTTCCTTTAGAAATGGCTATTCCCTCCTAAGAAACTTACTGTGTTGGGCTTCATACTGGGCACCATGGTGCTGTAACTGCTGACTGCGCCTGTAACAGCCCTCTCCAGCCTTCAGAGCTTGCTTGAACAGCTTCTCTGCTTCTACAATTGTTGTTGCTTCCTCTTCAGCTAAGAGAATATAGGCAGTAGCACACCTGCAAAAAATCGAGGAAAAACCATGAGAAAGGTGCATGAAGTAAAAGCTAATACAAAGACACGCAGACTGGCAAGGATGTACTGAGTACAGAGGCAAGCAAATTTTTCTGATGAACTGTTCTGATGAATAAATACTCTGCCAACCAGGTCATGACTCTCACTTTTAGATATCACTCACTCCTTGAGTAAACCTACTGACAACTGTCTCAGCACTGGTGAGGCCATGCGTGGGTGTGCTGTGTCCATTTCTGGGCACAGGAGGGACAGGGACATACTGCAAAGAGTCCAATGAAGTGTCATGAACATGATTAGGGACTAGGGCATCTCACATATGAGAAAGGGCTCAGAGAGCTGGAACTGTTCAGTGTGGAGAAGGCTTTGGGGGGAATTTGTCAATGTTTGTAAATACCTGCAGGGAGGGGGTGAAGAGGATGGAGCCAGGCTCTTTTTAGTGGTACCTGGTGACAGGACCAGAGGCAATGGGCACAGAATTAGACATAGGAGGCTCCCCTGAACACCAGAAACACCTTTTTACTGTAAAGGTGACCCAATACTAACATAAGTTGAACAATAAAGTTGTGAAGTCTCCCTCCTTGGAGATACTCAAAAGCCTGCGGTACATGGTCTGTGCAATGTGCTGTTTGAATGGGGGGGGATGCATAATGACCTCCAGAGATCCCTGCCATACTCAATCACTCTGTAATTCCATGATATGTGAGTAGAATAGGATAGGCTTTATAGCTCACTTCTGCCTTTTATGCTACATTCTCTCAGTTAAATCACTATACAAGAACAAACAATTCTCTCTCTTCTTCTGATGAAACACATAAAAGACAATCTGTAAAACACCAGTTTATGGAATTCTAGAATGTAGTAATCTCTGTCAGTAACCTAAGGGGCTGTCTCCATTTTATCCACTTTAGCAACATTTACACAATTTGCCATACCAGTAAAACACCTCAGCACTATTTTGCATTTATTGTGAGATCTCAAAATACTGCACTTCTCACTGAAAAAATTAGTAACGCATTCAAAGACCAAGAGTCCCAGAAAACTTCATCATATTCTCTCATCCTATGAAATGTGTATTTCAGAACGTATTTATGAGTCTCTTTTTTCTTGCTTCTGTTCATGATGACAGGGAAATTTAAATGGAAACTCTTCACCCCATAAATGCATATTTCATATGCTCATCAGGAGACAACTCAATTAAACACTTTTTTATGCTGTTCCAAAGCCCACTGACATCAGTGGGTAGACTCCTATTGTCATCACTGCCCTAAGGATCTTCTGGGTATCTAGGACAACATGCAGCTGTGCTTTTTTCCTTCTAGTGTAGGCCTTCCTGTGACAGGCCTGTAATTACGGTTAAAAATTATTGTTGCAACCCCCCTGCCTTAAACTATCATCAAATGGATTTTTAAAGACAGAAAATAAATGTTAATGTTCTTGTCACTCACTCATTCAATTCCAAAGCTTCATGTGCTGCAGAAATTCGGGCTTGAGGATTCCTCTCTCTCCAGGCTTTTTGCATTACTATTCAATAAATAAAGGAGAACAGTAGCGTATCAGTAATTACAGAATTAACAAGGAGAATATACTGCATTGTATCAACAGCCTGCTCACTACAGAGCATTTCATAGAGCTCAGTGATCATTCGGAAAGAAAATTAATATGAGTTTTTGTCCCAAATACTCAGCTTCTGGCTGAGAAATCATGCTCTCTGCACTGTCAAGCATAGAGAATGGAGCATCCAACTGTCAGTATCTCTCCTGTCCTAAGAGACAATGAAGATTTACCTCTTCAGAGGCAAATTTTGACGATTGAAATCGTACGTTTTTAGTAAAACCAAAGTCTGCATGTGGACTTAACAGCAAAGGCTTAACACAACTAAATCTGCTTATACAAATTCAGTTGTAAATTGCTGTTCCCATTTTTTACAGAGCTTCTAACTACATCAGGGGATGAAACACATGACTCAAGTTTTACATCAGCTCTCTCTCTTCTGCTATAAATTCAACAATGATGGCTTTCCAGGCATGATCAAACTTCTGCCTTTCCTTATCTACCCAAAATAACAGGCATTTGACTGCATTTTTCTTTCATCAGCTTAAAATGCTCATTAATGTATTAGCAGAAAGTTCTTTACAAGGTCTCTTACTAGCATCTGCAGGCCGCAAATGATCTGTGTCACAAGTAAAGAATGTCTGATGGTCCTGTGCTGAAAGATTCATATCATAGTAAGTCAAAGGTTCTCTCCCTGTTACCCATGTATACCTGCAAACGTGAAAAAAAAGAGACATTATGGTTAAGGAGGTCACACGTGGCAAAACAAATCCAGAAAAGAATCCTAAACCTTAGAGATGGGCAAAGCCAATTAAGTTCATCCAACCAATCTCCTACCCAATATACATGGCATTTCACTGTATTGTGATGGTGTGACAGTAGTTGAACCAAAGCTAAGGAAGATGTTGAAAAGTACACACTGGAAATTGATAACATATGTATTCAAACATCAGGAGTATATGAAACCTACAACTAATTTGAACAGAACCGCTGTATTAACAGTCCTAGGTGCACCACACTTAGGTTTTTCCATGTTTTTTTTAATAAGGTCACAAAAAATTGCAGAAATAACAAGTGCATCAGCATGAATTTAAATTCCTTTTCATTCAGAAACATTTTACGAATTACAGAAAAATCTGGCACGAGTGCATGTATCCACAGTTGGTTTTGTTTTTCCATCTCTGAGTTAGATTAATGGAAAAGTACAGTTAAGCTCCTTAACCCAGCACTGTGCCTGAAACCTGTAACATCACCGCACTTACCGATTATATTCAGCTCCTCTGAACAGATTTAAAGGATTTCGCCAGACTTTGCATTCTGTAAGAAACAGAAACACATAATAAGGAATCTCTCCCATATTACAATGGTACTTGAAGTTTATCAAAAACATCAGTTAACATATACTGAGCCTTACCAAATGACTTGTGTTGTATAGGTGCAAATGGAAAAAAAACATCAAGAGCATTGAGAAGCAGGTAACCAGACTGTTCTTCCTTTCTTAAATAATAATTTAATTCTAAATTAGTGTCAACAAATGCAATTATTCCAACAAATAACCCCTAACAAAGCCCCAAATGCCAGATGAAAAGATAATATTGATTAGTGCCAGGACTCACATTTAGCATAATGCAGAAATGAAGAGGGATCACACTGGGTTATTGCACTGAAAAACAGCAATTGACTCAGTCCCTACAGACTTGTTATTTCTACAGAAAAACATTACTGTCCAGTTAATGCTGTAAATCACTGAGAATCTCAGCTAGAGTTGCCAAATTTAATTCCTCCTTAGTTCGTGAAGTAAAAATCCATGAAAACATCTGCTGTTCTTACTTGTTACAAGCAGATGCTGAAGCTGAATGGCAGAGAAAAGTTCACTGCATTGCAAAGGCTTGGGAACATGAAAAGCATTTTATAAATTTCCCTCAAAGGGAAAAACTGTGAATTCTTCAGAGTGCAATAAGTAATAGATATGAAAATCCACAAGAATGTAATTTAAAGCAGAACTAAAAAAATATAATCAATTTCTATAGCTTTTGAAATGGTGAGGTTTCAACTCTGGCTTTTCCTTTAATTTAACACCAGATTTATTCTCTTCAACAACGACCATTCACTCCAGTGAAGGTGAGACCAAAATAAAACACAGTACTTGCACAAAGACTCGCTGAGAGGCAGCACGTCATTCCACCACAGTTCTGCTACTGGATGACACCTCACATGGAGCTCTGCAAAATCTCATCAGTAACAATGGTCCTCCAGCATTTCATCAGCTACTTTCCACTAACAAAAGTCAACCAGCACATTTTTCCCTATGAAATTTGTGACATCATTTCTAAAGAGATCACAACAACAGGTTTCTGGTAGAATATTGAGTCAGGAGGCTATCTTCATGCCACGTATATGCCTGTTCCTTTTATGCCTGTTCTGTTAATGAATGAGACGGAAATATTGAATGGCAAGTCAAGCCCTTCTCTTTTCTCCTGGACACAGCTCCACTTCTGAGTATGAGGCTGCGGTGGCATGGACAGAAAGCATTTTACACAAACTATTTGCAGCAAGATAGGGACACCTTCAGCTACACAAAAACTAGTCAAGTGGCACAGAAGGTGGGCCCTTATTTTGCTGCCTACAGCAACCATAAAGTGCACACCACAGACACAGGAACAGGCAGATCTTGGGGAAGAGCAAGTGCATTGGTTATACATTTGTGTCTTTCAACTAGCCACTTCAGCATGCAGCTAATAATAGAAAGTTCCACTGGTTTACTCAGCAGAAGTGCTTGATAAGACATTCAGCTGCTCTGCTGTGCAGCCAGAGGGCATAGCTGCTTGACAAACTTCAATCTGACAGTTTTTACATAATATGACTTTTAAACCATTGTAAATATTAAATCAACATCAGACTTCTCAGTTCCAAAGGTACAATTCAATGGCTTGGCTTATTCTGTTTGCAACCAACGACATTAGGTAACAACTATTTGATTGCGGTGACACCATTTCTTCTCACCGATTTTATTTAAATTCAAGTGGTTATGCTTTATCCAATGTATGCAGTATTTTGGCACTCTAGCAGGGAAAAGTTGAACTGGGGAACAAAATTGGGAGGTGCAAAAGGGCTTTCATTACCACCTCCATGTCCTGAGGGTTTTTTGGCACCTGTCTGGCTAGTTAAACATGGTGTGCACTTGTTCCTTTTATCTTGGTATCTGCTAACACCCTGGTCTCAGCACAACAGTTTTCAGACCTTTCTAAAGAACAAAGGCATCTACTGCAACACACTGCCACAGTCAAACATCTACATAGGAAAACATGTTGAGCCAAGAGAAAAAGCCATCTTCACCTTGTTGGATAGTGAAAGGAATATCCCAGGGCTGATGCATGTTAAACTGAAAAGGTTGCATATTCTATTACGTTACAAACTAATAATATAAATATGTCCTTATTTTGACCTTTCAGATACTTGTAAAATGATCATGTTTTGAGCACTGATATCTTTCTGAAGGCATGAATAACAGGCTATCCATACAGATACACTCTTCAGAGACACCAAGAGTTCCAACTCAGCACCAATTCACTGAAAGCAAATACACTCCCTGGCTATTCCTCTATATGAGAAAAGCCAAGATGCTTGGGTGAACCTCATTAGTCAAAATACTGTGCCTTCTGCTTTAAAATGATGGCAGTTATTTCAGAGCTGCTGAAGTGTGACTGAACACATTGATGAGCGCACACAGGTGTTTCGAAGCCATGCCATGCTTTCTGCCAGTTCACCCAAATCTAATATCCTGGATCCTGCAGTGCTGCTATTCACAGACTCTCCTCAGATGGAAATGACAACAGCTGAATTTGCTGTGATATATGGAGGCTTCCCTCAGGAGAATTACTCTGTAGAGATCAAGGTTTTTTGAGGCCACCAATTTTATTTAACATGTGAGTTCAAAGCTAATTTTTGTTTGCTTGTCTCCACGAATACTGAAGAGCAGAAATAAAATTTGCCCGGTACAGACACAGGCACCTCAGCTGCTGAACAATGTTTTCTCCATAACTGATTTTTTCTTTACATTCACTTTTTCTCACTTGTTAATTCTAATGTATTTTAAAAGCTTGCAGAGGAAATAAATTTTAAAAAATTGTAATTGATTCTAGGGGCACAACCCTAATGAAACCTGAATTAATTTCCAATATTAGGATTATGGCCTATATACCAAGCTAGGGCTGAAACAGGTAAGCTTCATTTTACAGATGAGGAACACAAGCCAAGATGTTCCTGCCCTGACTTTAACAGTGAGTATCTCCAACTCAAGCCAGAAGCAATAGCATTTCAGCATCTTCATTACTCGTGGCCTAATTTTTCAATTTATTCTTCCCAGGTAGCTGAGTCACCCAAATAGGGAGACAAGTTTCCCTGAGACTGCTTTGGTCCATAAAGATCAGTGCTTGGGGGGCTGATTTGTTTTATGCAGGCTAGCCTGTCTCCTGGATGTAGCATCCCCCAGGCAACCTGGCACCCCACTCAAAGTGCCTCAGACTTGAAAGTCTTCAGTCAGACACCTTCACTCCTTGCACTGAAAGTCACAGGAGCTGTGAATGACTGGAAGCTCATAAAAATTAAGCCCCACATTTCTGAAATCATGCCTCCTAAACCTGAGGCCTTTTGAAAAAAACTGATTATGTTAAGACTTGCCTAAAGTCACAAATCAAATTGGTAGCACAGTCAGGAACAGAACAAGCCCTTAAGCTATTAGAAGTCACTGTAATTCCATTTACTATAGTAAAATTCAAATGTTGTTTACATACTACTTACATTATCTAAAAAATAAAGCAATGCAAAACTAGATGGATATTCCTAACACTGTCTGTTTGAGTTTTTTTTAACAACTTTGTTATTACTCAAAACTATTTCAATACAAATACTACCTGCCTTTAGAATCACAGAAATGGTCAGGCTGGAAGAGAGCACAGTGGGTCATCTGGTCCAACCTCCCTGCTTAAGCAGAGCCATCCCAGAGCACCTGGCACAGGATTGCATCCAGGTGCTTTTTGAGTATCTCCCGTAAGGGAGACTCCACAACCTCTCTGGGCAACCTGTTCCAGTGTGTGGTCACCTGAACAGTGAAGTTTCTCCTCCTATTCAGGTGGAACTTCCTGTCCATCAGTTTCTGCCCACTGCCTCTTGTCCTATTGCTTGGCATCACCAAGAAGAACCTGGCTCCATCCTCTTAGCACTGTCAGGTACTTACAGATACTCATGAGGTCCCTTCTCAGTCATCTCTTCTCGAGGCTGTACAGGCCCAACTCCCTCATTTTTTTCTGCTAAGAGATGCCCCAGTCCCCTAATTTTTGTGGCCCTCCGCCGGACAAACGGTACTGCAGACAAGGGCACCCGCAATTCAGCAGGGCTTTCAGAGCAAGGGGGAAACAAACGCGTCAGCCACGCAGCCCGAGCAATATGCACGGCGTGAACTCGGAAAGGCGCGAGGGGCGATTAATTAATGAAGCAGTTTGCGGTTCGTGTGGCACCCGGACAAGCGCTGGGCGCTGCTCACCGGAGACGCTCTGGCGGCTGGAGTCGGCATCGGCGGCGGCGGCGGCGGCGGCGCTGGGCGCGCTGTTGTCCACCCCGCCCAGCAGGGGCCGCAGGTGGCTCACCGAGACCTGCTCGATGAAGGAGGTGCCGTACTTGCGGAAGTACCACCACTCGAAGATCTGCAACGCAACACAGNCCCCCCCCCCGGGCCCCCCTCCCCGCCCCCCGCCTCCCGCATCCTGCATCCCGCCCTCCGCATCCCCCCCCGGCGCTGCGCCGCAGCCCGAGCGCTGAAGGGGCAGCTCCAGCCACGCCGTGGGGCCGCGCCCCCTCCCCGCGCATCCCGAGGGAGGCACCTGTCCGCCTCACCCCGGGCCGACTGTCAGCGCGCATCCATCCATCCATCCATCCATCCATCCATCCATCCATCCATCCATCCATCCATCCATCCATCNTCGAGGCTGTACAGGCCCAACTCCCTCATTTTTTTCTGCTAAGAGATGCCCCAGTCCCCTAATTTTTGTGGCCCTCCGCCGGACAAACGGTACTGCAGACAAGGGCACCCGCAATTCAGCAGGGCTTTCAGAGCAAGGGGGAAACAAACGCGTCAGCCACGCAGCCCGAGCAATATGCACGGCGTGAACTCGGAAAGGCGCGAGGGGCGATTAATTAATGAAGCAGTTTGCGGTTCGGGTGCCACCCGGACAAGCGCTGGGCGCTGCTCACCGGAGACGCTCTGGCGGCTGGAGTCGGCATCGGCGGCGGCGGCGGCGGCGGCGCTGGGCGCGCTGTTGTCCACCCCGCCCAGCAGGGGCCGCAGGTGGCTCACCGAGACCTGCTCGATGAAGGAGGTGCCGTACTTGCGGAAGTACCACCACTCGAAGATCTGCAACGCAACACAGGCGTCACACCGCGGGCCCGCATCGCGGCCCCCGCCTCCCGCATCCTGCATCCCGCCCTCCGCATCCCTCCCCGGCGCTGCGCCGCAGCCCGAGCGCTGAAGGGGCAGCTCCANGCGCCGATGGGATGGTGCAGTCAGGGGTGAACCCACCTCGTCTTTCCCCACATCCCTCTGCAGCCCAGGGAACGTGAGGAAAATCAGGTTTGCTTGTTTCCCCAGTAAATGCTTCCAAAGGAATTCACTGAGTTTAATTTTAAAAAAAAATTGTTAAAAATGCCAAACAAACTCAAGGAAGCTGAATACTTTTAGGATTCCACCCCCCCCCAAGCTGAACTGTGTTTTGTTTTGTTTGGCTGACTTGGGCTGATCCAGAATTCATTTTATTTTTAGGCTTTTGGATCAGCTAGCAAATCAGAAAAAAACCAAAATACTATTTACAGAGCTCTATTTGGAAAATCACAGCCTAAAATATCTCTTTAAAATTGAAATTATACACATAAATATATATGGTATATGTGCTATTTTCACAAAAAAAAAAAATTATTCAATAAGAATACACATATCAGGAAACCACATAAACCTGGAAATGAAGACTATTTCATATAAATACGGAAAAGGTTTAGACTGTAAAAATTGTAAAGGAACACACGTTTCTAATGAATAGGTAAGTTGTACTTGAATCATCACCCAAACATCTACATACCAATTGAAACAAAAGCAAATCTAAGCAATTTTGCGAAATTTGGCAGTACTTTGTAATTTTGATTGCACTAGAAATTGTGAATGCACGAACTCTGATCTTTCTATATTACTTGGTGTCTCTGTGTGTTACGCCAGCGCTGAAAACTTTGACACAACCTCTTCCAAAAAAAAAGGTTATTTATTAATTCTTAGTACAACCAGGTACAACCAGCAACAAGGGAAAGGATTGCGTTCACACCTTGGAAACCATGAGCTTGCTGTTGGGCAGGTACTGGTGGGCCAGCCAAGAGCCAGCAGGCTCTGGAAGGCCTCTTAGGGGTCTACCTGCAGCAGAGGGGTTCAGCCTAGGCTGCACACTCTCTCTCCCACAATATTTTTTAAGTTCCCTTGACCTCCTTAGACAATTTAACTGATTTCTGTCTCCATGGGATTGTCTGTAGACAAGATATACTTTTTTCCCCCACTCCTTTAAAGCATTCCATAGGGGCAGAACAGAAGATAAGTTTTCTGGCACAGAAAGAAATTGTCCCCCTCCAAAAGATACTCCAATTCATTCTGCACTGCAGCTTCCCCTAACTTCAGATGTGTTGTTAAAGCATCTAGAGGAATCATATGCAGGAAGGAGACTCCTAGCTGCAGAGGAATGGAGTGGGAATGAAGAGGGTGGCCACTTGAGATGAGTTCACACAAGATTGTGTGGCAGGCCTGGAGATCACTCAGTTCCCCAAAAAACTGAATGGCTTTCCTAGGAGACATCAACAAGAAAGAATGGAGCAGTCTGATAAGGAGCAGATAGAAGGACCATGCAAGCACATGAAAGCCACAAGCACATGAGCAGATGAACATACGGTCACAGGGAACGCAGAACACAAACACACCAAGATCTTTGTGAATTCTGTCCCACACAAACTACTGAAAGCACACACAGCCTGGACAGTTCCTCCTTACACATGCTCTGGGGTGTGTTTGTCACTGTTGTTTCATTGGCATGTGCTTTCAGCAGCACCCAGGAGGGAATGCCAGGCGGCAAGGACAGAATGCTGACGCAGTGTCACTGAACACTCGCTCCGTGCTGCTGCTATGCTTCCACTGGCATGCACCACTGCCTCTGAATGCTGGAGATGGCACAGGTGAGCCAGCTTGGCTTTAGCTGTTCTCATGCTCGTAGGCACACCAGATTTTCTAAAGGGTTTAGAATTTAAATCTTATTACCTAAGAGAGCATCCTAAGCGTGTTGCTGACCATAAGAGAAAGGCTGTGTCGTAAGATACAGTCACAGATCTGCTGTGAACATATCTTTCTGTTCTGTCTTTGAAAACTCTGAAACTTGAACAAATCAAGGTACAAAAACCACAGTTCTACCTGCCCAAGGCCTCCGAGGGAGCGGGTGTTAGGAATGAAAGATTATAGTCTTGCACTGAAACAAGGGATACTTAGTAAGACTGTCGCTGTAATGTAAGTGAAGTCCAGCTGCCAGACTGGCCATGCAAAACTCAGACAGACCATACTGAACAAGCTTTGTACTTTCTCTAAGAAGAAAAAAAATTAACGTTTTCTAAAATGTGCTAATAAATTCCTGCTCATTATTTCAATCACGATCAGCTTTTAGATGGAAAGCCAGTAAAACCCAGAGAGGGAGTGAGCAGCACAAAAGCATGCTTGAGCCCACTTGCCCTGCACAAATGTATACCAGCTGGAAAGCCATCACTCTGAATTTCAATGAAACTGAGGGGACAATCACAAAGAATGGGTATATGTGGTCACGGGTGCAGTTCAGCTGAGTGACAGGAACTTGCTAAAATGTGACACAGCTGTTAAGTCTGTCTCCACAGACTTAAAAATACATTAATTACTTTAAAAATTGCATTAAAGCTCATAAATTGTTTAAGGCAGCTTTGAAAAATATTTTTTGAGTGAATCTAATGCCAGGAAACATCAGCCAGATCTCAATGCATACAGTCTCTTAGAAATTAAAGCCATAAATCATCATCATTATAAGCTTTTGCTTGGAGTGATTTTTCAGCGTATATGATGAGGTAATCTGTAATCTGGTACTTAAATCAACACAATAGATTCTCAAAGCAGAATCTTTGCACCTTTCTTAAGACAGTGTCAGCTGGTTTGAAACCTGATTTCTGTAAATCAAATTTGACTTCTAACTGCATCATCCAATTTGAAAGCAATGTGAAGTCAACAATCTTGACAGTTCAGCAGATGAGAGATCATCTGGCAGAATAATAGCTCCCTATAAGGATTAATTACGCATTGACAGAGATCTGAGTTAGAGAGGAAATTAATCAGAGAGATCATTTCGGCACCATTTCTGAAAGAAAAGGCCTCCTCATTTCTGTCATATACATACACTGAGAGGGAAGCTTATCTTCGGAGATCTCCTCCCCTTCACAGCAGTGGCAAACTTCTCGAGGCTCTTTCTAGTTGGTGCCTATGCTTTCAAACTGGAACTAGGTCAAACACCTTCAAACCCTCAAGGGATTTTTAGGACCATTACGTTCACAAAGGCCAAGTTAAAACCGTGTT
Organism: Grallaria varia; assembly: GCA_013396735.1. Taxonomy (NCBI): domain Eukaryota; kingdom Metazoa; phylum Chordata; class Aves; order Passeriformes; family Formicariidae; genus Grallaria; species Grallaria varia. Next base: position 244,184 of record VWZG01005220.1, read on the forward strand.
CTGTACATTTCCAGGTTTGTATGTTTAGAAATACAAATTAGAATTTTTATTTTTTAATCTGGTATAGGTATTGCTTAATGTAAAAGTATTTGATTTTGGAAATGTTGTCTTTTTAATGCATTTCAGAAACTTGCTTTGGATTTTTTTTGCTTTTGCTTCTCTGTGCAGGTACTTCTTTTCCCCAGCACAATGAAAACGTTACAGTCATCCTCCTTCTTATCTCTGCTCTCACATACGAACAATCCCAGATAATTTTATTTATCTCTGTAGCAACAAATCTATTCTGCATCACTTGGTTATCTGGTCTTCCCACCGGTTTTCTCAGAACAGATATTCCATCATAAACGCGTCAGTTCACAAGGGATGTTTTTGATGGTAGTTTTCACTGAACCAAGGACTGATGTCTATCAGTAATTTGAATTATGCTTTTCTGTTTATCATATCTGAGACAGGCATCCTCTTGTAGAGTGAACTCCCTCTGTCATCCTCTTGTAGTGTATATGTATGGAGTCTTCATCAGAAGCAGTAAAGGTTTTTTTCTGCCAGCAACTTCCACAGCTCAGATTTCTCTTTCAACCTTGTAATGAGTCTTCCAGGTCTCAGAGGAGTAAGATTTGGAGTACTCTTTTAATAGCACTGGCGGCAACAACCAATCTAATGGATTTAAATGAAGCTTACTCTCTGGAGGAACAGCATAATGATAGCAGAACTTGATTCATGGTTAAGCCTATTTTATAAATACAATGGGGCCACAGCACAGGTTTGGCTGGCTCTAGTCATCCACTCCATTTGCTTGCTAGCACACTACCTGGCCTGTGTTAACTCTCCCAAGCAATGACTGCACATGTTCTAGGGGTATTACAGCCCAGGGGCCGTTTCCAGTAGACAGTATGGAGAATATCATCCTGTTGTGGGAGGCAAGAGTGTTTAGCCATATGAATGTGACTACACAATGCTACTTGCCTTCTGACAAAGAAAGACCCTGGTCTGTTTTAATTAGCTGTTAGGGTGTAAGCCAGTGACTCCAGCAAATCCCCAGTCCTGCCCACCTTCGATCTAGGAAACAGCATGCCTCTGACCACAATCAGTGTCCTTAATGCCAGTCTTGAAGGACTCGCAGCCCCATTCCTTCAGGATGAAATGGACCCATTCAGCATCCTCTTAGACTCTGCTCCTGGTTACCAACCCCCCACTTCCTATCTCAAAGAATCAGCAGGAGAAGATACATGCCGTACTAACAAGCAGCTTATGCAAAGTAAATAGCTATTTACTTCATCTACCTCTGGAAATACAGAAATGGGAAAGAAAATAATATATTCCCTGGACTAAGTCTAGTACTTCTCTCAACACTGTGTAGACTCCAGCTAGTTATGATACCCTTCTCTTTTCTGTGGAGCAGGTTATAGCCTGCCTTCCAACATACCCTTCCTCTCTCATCTGCTCCTTGGCAAGGGTTTCTAGTTTCTTAGGAATACCTTACGATGCTTCTGCCCTTCCTGACCTGTGAGCCTTCTCTGTGCAGAGCAGAAACTTTGAACAATTACCATGTATTGCTTTTCAGCCATCAAAGACTGACAACTGTCAGACTTTCACAGTCTGTCACAACACTGAGAACTGAAGTCACCTCTCTGCCCTTCTGCAGCAGATTACACAAGGTAATGAAACAAGAAGAATAATTAATATCTAGAGAAAATAAGACAAGTCCTTCTGTGTTACTCACGTCCTCTATCAGTCTTCCTGTAATGGTACCATTGGCTACAAAGACTGGGACTCACATACTAAATACATACTCGGGTAGTAGCAGACAGCCCAGCTGCTCAGTGCTAGGCAGTGCACAGACTCAGAACTCATGTTCTGCTTCTCTAGACTGGCTTTCTAATTCTTGTATCTGAAAGACCCGGTATTTGTTCATTGCAGAATGTTTCTCATTGTGTAGCAGAAGACTCTTATTACTGTCCCAAGCTTTGAAGTAGAATAATGAGGCATTCTTGGTGGAGATTCAAGTCTGAGGTTTGCTTCTACCTGTGCTTTGTTAGAACTGAGATTTCATCAGTTTGCAGTGCAAGTGCCACCCACACTTGCTGACCAACTTTCACTCTGTATGTTCAATACATGGCTTTATTTAGAAATCTCAGTGGCATTTACATAGTTCCAGTTCACAGTATTTACTGGACATCAGCTGTGTTTCATGACAATTTTATTACCCTACCTGTGGAAAACCTCAGCCTTCCAGACACTGAATACAATGCAGCTCATTGTATTCTGAGACAGCACACTGTATTTTACTGGATTAAAAATAACTGTGGTGGAACTAAGTTTCCAATACAGCATTTCTAATGCAACTTTGGACTAAATCTTGTTCCTATTTTTAATACCTACAATAGTAGGGATGAAGTCAATATAAGCTAAATTGTTAATTTTAAACTATGTAATGTAGTCTTGTAATTAAGGAGAATGCTTGAGATAGAAAAGTATTTCCTGTACAGTTCTGAGCTATAAGAAAAAAGGTCTGAAATCCAGGCTTCAATAAGTCACATTGCCTACAGCAAGGCCAGAATTTTACCTAAAGAATTAAAACAAAGTAAGAGACAAAATAAGATGGGAGTGCAGTATTCTGTAAAGGAGTCATGTAGCATGCAATTGCCCAAAGCTGAACTTTGCAGTCATTGTTTCATGACCCAAACATGAGTTAGGAAAAGCAATCACTTCCCATCAGTTACCCTACTTACGAAGTGATGGAATTTTCCATCATTTCATAACCTGCAGTGCTGTGATTTCTCCTTCTGATTAGGAATTGCAGCCAACTGATAATGGAAAAAAATCTGCCAGCCCATATGGTGGAAAATTCCAAGAAATATTAGTACATCTAGTATAAAAAATACCCCAGTGATGTAGATTTGACAAGAGAATTTTTATTTTATAAAAGTGTTTCACTTCATACCATTAGCAGGACTAAGGATCCTTTAGAACTGAGGATGCTGTGTAGTCTGACATAAGTGTGTGGCAATGCTGTCAATTCATCATGTTACTGGGCCACTGGTAAACAGCAAGGCTGAGAAATAAATAATGAGGCACCACCGGGCTAGCGACAGGCTAGCACTACCTCACCAGAACTTAATCGGCTGTCTTTTCTGATGCATGCTCTGTTCAACTGGCAGTTTCTTCTTTCCATGACCATGTCTGCTTAGTTCCTTTTCCATTATCAAGTTTACAGACAACACGTTTCTCTCAACACAGACATTGGTCCCTACGGTCTGGGGTTCCTGGTTGTTACCCATCTGACCTATACCTCTTTTTCATGCTTAGGATGGGAACAGCAGACAACTGATAGCAGTAGTGAAGACACAAAAAAAAAACCTACTTCTTTCAGTCTCTGTCTACACCTCCATCAACTCACTGTCCCTTAAACTTGTTCATAATGGACTTTCTTATGCACCACCAAGTGATTCCTTTTGATTAAGGCTCACTCAGTCTGAGCTCTCCTTGAAAGATTTCTATTGGTGCCCTTTTGCCCCTTCTTTATATCAGTGTCTTGAATACTCCTTGCCGCCTTCCTCTTGTAATTTCCATCAAAGTACAGCATTTAGAAATTTCTTGCTCACAAGTCGTCTGCTGAGCTCAGTCCTCAGAAACTGCTTTCATGACTACAGTATAAAATGTTCCTACATAGAACTTAGCTCCAGATAAATTTGTCTCCAGGGTTTTACTCCTGTTTGATTCTGTAAGGAAATTCACTGTGGCACAAACTGTCTTTGCCTCGCCACCTCCTCCTGCTGTCTTTGCTCTCTAGCAACAAATAAGGAATTGTGCCTGTGAAACCCATGTTATTTCTCTCGTATCTTCTCATCTTAGTGGTGGTAGGACCCAGAATTTTCTTCTTTCTGAGTGACCCTACTGAATGTAGCCTTCAGTATTTTGCCCCCAGGCATTTGAGTGAGATGTGCTGAACTGAATCCAAGTCTTACAAGTCTGGCTCCTGCTCATATTCTGAAAGTTCTGTTGGTCTCTCTGGAGCTCCGTCTTGTGCTTTGGGGCTCAATCCATACAAGAATGATGAATGCCCAAGGTGCAGACATTAGGTAATTGCCTTCTGCTATGAGAAAACCCAGAGAAAGCACAGCAGCAGTGCACCTGATGCTTTACACCTGAAACCATCTGAGTGATGAGAGTCTCACAGGCATTAAGTAGTCAGGGATGCTATTTGTTTGTTTACATCAGCTATAGGCCATGTGGAGGTGAGAGGTGCAGATTTCCCACACCAAACTGGTAATGTTTAATTAGGATCCTAGTTGCTTTCAGGTTTCTCTGAGATCAGTAGATCTGAGGTGATGTGAATGAGTCCCTAGCCATGTCTCCCTCTTTTCTCTTTCTCTTATCACTGTAGTAACTTACACATGGTCTCACTGGTCCCCCTAGTTTGGTACGGTGAGGGAGGGCCTGCACCTTGAATCCAGCAGATTTTAAAAGTTTACGACTTGTTTTTAGACGAAAGACCTAAGACCGATTGAACAAACAAGATTAAAACAAAGACAACCTTTCTTTGAGGAGGGGAAGAGGAAGGGGAGGGGCTGACCTCTTCTCCCAGGTATCCAGAGACAGATCACATGGGAATGGTTCAAAGCTGTGACAGGGAAGGATCAAGGTGGACATCAGGAATAATTTCTTTATGAGAGGGTGGTCAAACACTGGAACAGGCTTCCCAGATAGGTGGTGGATGCCCCAAGGCTGTCAGTGTGTAAGAGGCATTTGCAGAATGCCCTCAATAACATGCTTTAACTTTTGGTCAGCCCTGAAGTGGTCAGGCAGCTGGACTAGAGGATCATTCTATTCTGTTCTGTTCCATGCTGTGCTATGATATTCATTCAGGTAAGTAGTAAGCCAACTCTCGGCAGTGAGGAAACAAGAACAGCCGAGTATAAGCATAATAGCCTATGTACACTGTGTGGATTCTTAGATTTTTTTATTTCAATTTGTTGCCATGAAGACATTTAATAAAATTCAGTGCAAATCCTCCTGCTTTGCACTGTGATGGCATTACAATTCACTCCACTGCATCGATTTGCACAAAGAAGCCCTCAAGGATTACATATGTGCATTTTAAATGGTTTAAAAATATTCTCCAGACATTTAAGCAAATAGGCAGATATGTACTGGGAAAGATTCTAAGAAGTGAAGATCTGAAATAATTATCCCTTGGAATCTTGTTGCCAGACCTGGTGCTTCTCTAACAAGTCCTGCTGTAACTTTCTGAAAGGACTACGCTAAGCTGAGATAGCTGGTACCTCTCCTTCTCTTCCTTTTACTGGCCTTTTTCATTTCTGTAGTACTTGTCAAGGGAAGCAATTAATGTGCAAACACTTATTATGAATTACTATAGGGTTGTTAGTGGGTCTTCAAGACTTTTTCTTCTTCAGACACAGTACTAGAATATTTTCTCCCTTTTTTGTTTTGTTTTGCTCCCACAAAAAAAGAAGTACAAATAAAGAAAGACAAATTTTATGTGCTGAGGAAGTAAAAGTTTAAGGGAAAAAAAAAAAAAAGACACCTATTCATTTGCATAAAGCCCAATACCATTCTGGATAGCAAAATCAAATTGTAAAATGATATTAATACATCCAGTACTTACCAAAATAAGTCCAGAGATTAATGAGGATGTTCCTGTCAGGGCAACATAGAACTTGGGGGTTAATGTGTTCAAAAACATACTCACTGAAAAAGAAAAGAAAGGAAACCATGAGTACAAGAGCAGGACATGTTCTCCACGTGTTCCTTCCTTCTCCCAGCTGCTTTCCAAAGTCAGGTAAGTTATTACCTTAACTCTGATAAAAAAGACAGTTAAAATAACATCCTGTTCCATCTGCCTAACATGCAATACAGCAGAACATTAGACTGCCACATGCAAAATTTTGTTTTCACAATAAAGTAAATCACAAGGCATTGGAAAACAGTTGCACATAGGTTTGGGACTTTGCTATTCCAGCCAGTACCCCACTGACTCTGAGTTTAGGATTCCCCATTTTTTTATTATATGCCTTTGCTACTCCATTGCAGTTAGAAATCTTAGGGTTCTATCTCAATGTCCTGCATTCAGCAGATATTGGTGACATTTTTTTAAGCTTTTTACTTCTCCTTACCTTGGTTTCTAACTTATAAAGTAGGAGATAATAGCATTTTCCCAAGTCATTCTACTGCAATAAAGTTGGTGAACCACTCACTATGACAACAGTGAATAGATGACTAGAAAAAGACCTGGCTTTCTGTTAATAATGGGTCAAACTCACGATAGCTGTCGAGATTATCTGAAATTTAGGACAGAAGTGAAGTCAGATAAGCTGCGAGAAATGACAATTTCATCTGTAAGGGCTTTTCTAGTCATATCCAGTCTTGGAAGCTGCTGAGAAAATCACCAGGTAGACATGCTCAGCCCACAGAGAAAATCCCTATGGGCCTAAGGGAATAAAATGTTTTTCTAGGTTTTGGATCACTCCACAGAAGCTACTAAAGAGAACTGGAGTTCTTCCACTAAATTCTAGGTGTTAAAAGAAAACTCTCAACTTTCCATCACTTCCATCTTCCGCAAATGAAAACATTCCATATTGAACAAATGAAGGGCTAGAATACGTTCTGTAAAAAACCCTACTAGTCTCATCCTTAACCAGTGCCAAAGTATTTCTCATACATATATACATTTATGTATTTACACACATCTATATCTGTATATGTACACATGTCCAGGACTGAAGAGGGAACTGACAATTGTTAAGCAGGTAAATTTAAAAGGCTTGTAGCAGACTAACAAATAGTCATTAAAAATGTTGATAAAAGACCTGGATACACAGGGAGGTGGGAGGCCCACAGTTCATTCTGTTTCATTTAGAAATGACACCTACAGAAATTAAATAATATGGAGTCAAAAAATGAGGGGAAGACAACAATAACAGGATAGAAATCATCAAACATGTGACTCATTTTCCATGACCAGTAAAACAGAAAATTGCTTTCCAGAAACGCATCACTAAAAGAGATTGAAGCCCTGCAATTCAGCTGCTTTGTTTGGGTTTTGTCTGCTTATTTTCTATGGTTTTTTTTCGCTTGAAAAGGCCGTAAATTGTTAAAATGGAACAGTTCTTTTCTACTCCACTGGAGTGGCATTAAGCACCAAGATGATCTAATAAAATAATTGGTGCTTTTTAATTCCATTGTACATTTTCTTTCACAAACGAGTTGGATGTCAGATTCTCAGCTAGTGCAAATCAGCATAACATCCTCAATTTCCCTTCCCTTCCCTTCCCTTCCCTTCCCTTCCCTTCCCTTCCCTT